>JAVGWN010003728.1:0-10106 GCA_034552555.1 Semaprochilodus insignis | reverse complement strand
GTAGACTCCTCTACACGGTACACAGAACGCTGCAGACTCCTCTACACGGTACACAGAACGCTGCAGACTCCTCTACACGGTACACAGTCCTGGCACACATAACAGCATCACTCAAATCGATCTATTGATCTGCCTGTCTGTCCGTCTGTGTATCTATCCACCCTTCTGTCTGTCTGTCTTTCTGTCTGTCTTTCTATCTATCCTTCTGTCTGTCTGTCTATCCTTCTGTCTGTCTGTCTGTCTGTCTGTCTGATACCCACTATGCATATTAAATATAGACTGGCCCTAATCAATTAATCTGATCGGGAGGTAATGATTATTTGTGTAACTGAATGCGTGTGGTGTGCAGGGCATTAGGGCTGTACAGGGGCTTTGTGAACTCCTGATTGCATCAGATTTCCTAATCCTCAGCATACTGCATTTTGTTTTTCGTCCCGTCTCTCCATGCCTCGAGGATTGGGAAGATTGCATTCAGGAAATCAGAAAACGACTGAAATCCAGTAAACGTCCAAACCGCAGCCGGAAAGATAAGATGATGGTACATGTCAGAAGTGAAGTTCAAACAGTTTTCACTGGGTTCGTCTTATTTCGGCAGATGCTTGACTTGCATTTGAGATTTGGGAATTTACAGGCAATATTCCGGCTTTATCAATCCTAGAATGTATCATTCTGGAGCTACACCCACTACAATTCAAACGAGCGGACTTCGGACCACCACTGGTAGGAGCAGTGATCACCAACCTCATTCATAGAGATCTACCATCCTGCAGAATCCGGCTCCAACCCAAATCTATCTAATCTCTCCCGACCTGATCCAACTAAGCAAGCGGACTGAGGATCTGGATTAGATGTGGTTGATCAGGGTTGGAAGTGAACGTAGATCTCCAGGATTAGGGTCGGTAACCACGGAGGAACAGAGAAACAGGGAGCAGATACTGAGGTGGTGGAATGCACACAACAGAACTTCCGTATAGTATCCAAGCCTTGCCATGCGGGGTGGACATCCGTAGGATATCCTGGTACCTAAAAGCTTGGTTCTGATCTGGGCCAGGCTGCTTTAACCCACCTCTCAGAATAGCTTCACCAATAATCCGGGTCTAACAGGCAGACGGGCTCTTTATTAGTGTTGCCTCAGCTGGCAGAACAGAGGCTCCTAATATGTGGGCTAAATCAGGCCTTCCTCTCTAGAATCTCCGTGTGGTTCCGTCTGGTAGGAAGTGGGGATATCTCCACCTGCTATGTGGGGAGACACGGAATACGGGGCGATAGAATGTGGGCAGGGCAGGACGACAGCTGCCCTAAAGTGGAGGGGACATGATGAGAATTCGGGGGAGGGGGCGGTTCTGTCTGGGATTACTGACCCAGTATCATCAGGTGGCCACATCGATGGCCTCGAGCTCATAGTGAGACTGAGGTCGAGATGACTTCTTTCGGATCATTCCAAAACAGCTTTCTGGAGCGGTTCTTAGGGAATGACAGCAATCAGCAGAAGGCACGGCGCTGTCAGGAGATCCTATGGCTCCACAGGCTCAAGTGGTCTGCTCAGTTCTGCCGGAAGACGCAAAGTGGCCCAGATCTTTCATCACAGACAAATTAGGAGAGTAGGCTTTCAACGAGGTGGAACACTGATTCATTCCCTACGGCGAGGCCGGGAACGCCGGGGTGCCGGCTGCAGTTTAGGTAACCGCAAACCGAGCTGAAATCAATTACAACTCGTGCGACCACAAAGACACAAAACAATCCGAGGACAAAGAAAGATTATCGGAGCTGGTTATCCGAGATGCGAGCTTCCTCACTGAAGCTGTTTTCTTAGTTCCCAGATCCCAGACGTATAAGGTGACAAGCAGGGTGGGAAGCCTGAAGCAGAGCAAAGGCACCTTGCTGAGACAAGCACAGTAAATCTCGTCAGTAAAATCAGATGGGCGTCTTGCTGAGTAGGCACTGACACAGAGCTGGTCTGGAATACGTTCTACTTTAGCTTACCTCAAAAGTCTGGAACCGCATGTCACATTAATCACTCATTCATTCGTTCATCATCTAAGCTGCTTACCCTCCTGGGTCGTGGTGGTTGCTGGAGCTTATCCCAGGCAGGAAACAACCTGGACAGGCCGCCAGTCCATCACAGGGCAGACACAGACACACTAATGCTAATGCTAATGTTAGCAGTGCACTCCTACACTACTTGCTTACATTGAAGAGCAAGAGTGCTAATGCTATTGTTAGCGGTATTAGTCTAATGCTAATGCTATTGTTAGCGGTATTAGTCTAATGCTAAGGCTATTGTTAGCGTTGCGCTCCTACACTACTTGTTTACGTTGGAGTGGACGTGTCTAATGCTAAAGCTATTGCTAGCGGTGCGCTCCTACACTACTTGTTTACGTTGGAGTAGACGTGTCTAATGCTAATGCTATTGTTAGCGGTATTAGTCTAAAGCTAATGCTATTGTTAGCTGTGTGCTCCTACACTACTTGTTTACGTTGGAGTGGACATGTCTAATGCTAATGCTATTGTTAGCGTTGCGCTCCTACACTACTTGTTTACGTTGGAGTGGACGTGTCCAATGCTAATGCTATTGTTAGCGGTGCGCTCCTACACTACTTGTTTACGTTGGAGTGGACGTGTCTAATGCTAATGCTATTGTTAGCGGTGCGTGCCTACACTACTTGTTTACGTTGGAGTAGATGTGTCTAATGCTAATGCTATTGTTAGCGGTATTAGTCTAATGCTAATGCTATTGTTAGCAGTGCGCTCCTACACTACTTGTTTACACTGGAGTGGACGTGTCTAATGCTAAAGCTATTGTTAGCGGTGCGCTCCTACACTACTTGTTTACGTTGGAGTGGATGTATCTAACGCTAATGCTATCGTCACGCTCCTACACTACTTGCTTATATTGGTGAGGAAGAGTGTAATGCTAATGCTAATGTTAGCAGTGCCCCCTTACACTACTTGTTTAAGTTGGAGTGGACATGTCTAATGCTAATGCTATTGTTAGAGGTGCGCTCCTACACTACTTGCTTACACTGGAGTGGACGTGTCTAATGCTAAAGCTATTGTTAGCGGTGCGCTCCTACACTACTTGCTTACATTGGTGAGGAAGAGTGTAATGCTAATGCTAATGTTAGCGGTACACCCTTACACTACTTGTTTACGTTGGAGTGGCGGTGTCTATTTTTGCAGTGCGTCATAACGCTACTTGTTTACGTTGGTGAGGAAGAGTGTAATGCTAATGCTAACATTAGCGGTGCGCCCTTATGCTGCTAGTCTAATGGCTGAAGATTATAACGCTACACTGATAGATTATAAGATCTAATTTTTTGCAGAGCATATTTGGAATAAAGCAGCTCGGTCTTTTTGCTGAACTATGGCTCTCGAAGTGCAGGAGAGGCAGCAGAGGGAGAGGGGGATACGAGCCCCGAGCTTTGCGTGCGGAGGATATGCCCTATGGGAAGATGCCATGAGCGCGGTTTTCATTTCTCACCTTCGTGAAAAGCTCCCCACCTTCTCCGGTCTCCACCCAGCTGTCTGCTCACATGAGCTCCAGGGAGAAGAGGAGTGGAGTAGAGGAGACAGGAAAAGAAGAAGGAGGAGGAGGTGGAGGAGGGAGCGGGGCAGTAAAAGGATGGCAAAGCGAGGAGCCTGGTGCCAGGGAAGCCCTCACCCGTCCAATCCCCTCGCAGGCCAGACAGATGGAGAGTGGGTGTGGGGAGAGAGAGTGATGGAGAGCGCGAGAGTGGGGAAGAAAGCAAGGGAGCAAGACCGAGCCAAGAGAGTGAGAGAGAGAGCGCGAGAGAGAGAGGGAAGAGGGCACAAGGCCCAGAGGATGGAGCTGTCAGGTGGAGTTATAGCGCAGGTGTGCTGCTAAATGTCCCTTTGTACAGAACATTCTTCCTACAGTGTGGAAAACACTGCCCAGAGCACGGGCACCTGGCCCCGGCCCAGTCCGGCGTCTACTACCGCTCCCCGACTGGAGATTGACGATGACAAAGCGGGCCCCGGGCCCCGGCTGATTTCAACAACTCCACCCAGAGGGAAAAAGAGCCGCGAGAGTGCTCGGCTATTCACGGCTCTCTCTTTTATGTATGAGGCGAGGATTGGCACCGCACCACATCCCAATTAATAATACAGACGGGAGGGTCTGCCGAGGGTGGGGTGGAGACGGGTCTGTAGACGGGCCTGGAGACGGGCCTGGAGACGGGTCTATCTCTGTGCGTGCGTGTGTCTTTGTGACTGCGTGTGCCTCCGAGAGAAAGTGAACGAGTGATTTACTGAGTGTATAATGAGATCCACCTTCCCGCTGCTGGCGAGGAGATCTCTCCCGAATGCCTCTCTCTCTTTAGCTCCCCGCTCCGCTCCGCTCTCGTTTCTGGAGTACGCCGAGTGACACATAGCAGACTAATGGAACACTCAGCACTCCCGGCGCAGATCAGACCACCAGGGTCAAAAAGAGCTCTGTGCTCGAGCAGAGACGGGGTCCAGTCCGGGAGAGGAAGCCTGCCTAAGTCCACACTACACTAGAAGTCAGAGAGGGAAACGCTCGCTTGATCCACTTCCAGGTACCGCTCGGACTCCACCTACGCTCCAGCCACAAGGAAGGCACGTACATGCTGAGCCCACGAGGCCCCGCTAATCTCTAGATGTCTCCTAAGACGGAGTACTGTCCCTCCGCAGGACGCTTACTCCACACGTCCCATAATTACTCTGGGGGCTTACCATACCATCGTTCAGACTTACAGGTTTACTGTTTATCCATCATCCATCCATCCATCTATCCATCCATTCATCCATCCATCCATCCATCTATTTATCTGTTCATTCCTTCATCCATCATCCATCCATCCATCTATCCATCCATCCATCCATCTATTTATCTGTTCATTCCTTCATCCATCATCCATCCATCCATTTATCTATTCATTCCTTCATCCATCATCCATCCATCCATCCATCTATTCCTCCATCTATGTATCTATTCATTCCTTCATCCATCATCCATCCATCCATCCATCCATTCCTCCATCTATTTATCTGTTCATTCCTTCATCCATCATCCATCCATCTATCCATCCATCCCTTCATCTTTCTATCTATCCATCTATTCATTCATCTATCCATCCATTCATTCCTCCATCTATTTATCTATTCGTTGCTTCATCTATCCATCCATATATTCATCTATCAACCTCTTTCCCAAACTATTTATCTACCATTTCTTAATTTATCTATCCATCCATCCATCCCTCCATCTATTTATCTATCCATTCCTTCATCCATCCATTCATCCATCATCCATCCATCCATCATCTTTCTATCCATCTATTCATTCATCTATCCATCCATTCATTCCTCCATTTATTTATCTATTCGTTCCTTCATCTATCCATCCATATATCCATCTATCAATCTCCTGCCCATATATGTATCTACCATTTCTTCATTTATCTATCCTTCCATCCATCTAATCCTCCATCTATTTATCTATCCCTTCATTGATCTATCCATTTATCTATCCATCCATACCTTCATTTTTCTATCTATCCATTTATTCATTCATCTATCCATCTAACCATCCATCCATCTATCTGGTTTTATCCATATATTGTCTACCCGTCTTTCCTTCATATATATATCCCTCCATCCATACATCCATCTATCGATCTCCTTCCCCCATCTATGTATCTACCATTTCTTCATTTATCCCTCCATCCATCCATCTATTTCTCCATCTATCTATCTATCTATCTATCTATCTATCTATCTATCTATCTCTGACCTCTAGCTGCACCGCCTCTATGTTAGGAACAGAACATCTGCTCTCTGTAGGCCGAGCAGGGCTTCATAAGACATGTTAGAGAGTCCAGGATCAAAGTGTATCCAGAAAGGAAGAGAGCGGAGGACCAGGATCGGGTGAAGGCCTCATTCCAAACGTAATGAACTGTACAGATTTCTCCTGCTTTCTATCAATACCTCTCAAAACACAGCACTCCTGGAGAGGAGGAGGAAACGGGTATCCGTTCCAGATGGACCGGAATGACAGCCTATGTGCTGATGTGACCTACCTCTCGAACATAAGTTGCCGAATAGCTCCAGACCTAGTGTCATCCTTCTAAATCAGCCGAATGGCCTGCTGGCGCAAGGCAGCCGACTTCAGCTGTATGACCACGTCTTGACCCGAGCCCAGAACGCTAGGCAGGAGTCCCGGGGATCTGTTTTGCGCGGCCGTGCTGTAAACCTAAGAAATCGGTATATGTTTCAAAAGCATATTCCAACACAATCAAATAGCGCTGAACCCTACGCCACGAGCCGAGCCAAATTAGATCACCAGAGACGCCGTGTAACATATATTTACCCGCTCTTCTCCAAACAGGTCTGCTGGAGAGAAAGCTGAGGAAAAGAGCGGTTCAGGAAAGCCGGAGGAGCCTCGCAGCGTCTGCACTCTCTAACCCCGGATTATGCATCTGTCTCCAGACTGTTGACTCGCCGAGGCTCAGATGGGCTATGGGGTTGAAGCTGTCTCTGTCAGACTCATTTAAACTGGCTTTTTTTTAGACGCCGTTCATTTCCTCCTGCAGAGCAGAGACATCCAGCATCCCACAATCCCCTGGGGCATGCTGGTCTATGCTATAAGTTGCACCCTCCGTTGCTGTCCTCGCATTGGGCAGATGTTGTTCTCAATCAGCTGCTAATTCAACATTGAGCTTGGGCGGATTTAACCTTTTGAAGCTGCTGCTGGTGATGAGAAGCAATCAGAAGTATCAGACATACAGAAGTCTGTCTCTCAGTATGGCGTTGGGCCGCCGTGTTTGCTAACCCAACACGCCAGATGTCTCAGCATGGAGCTGTAGAGGTTCCTAATGGTGTCCTGTGATAATCCATCCCATGCAGCTTGAACATCCTCACACAGTTCCTGCAGATGTTGCGGTAGGGGTGGAGGTGGAGTGATATTGTCACTTGCAGTCTTTGGTGACGGTGACGTGGTGTGAAGGACAGTTGTGGTAACGGTCTGTGTGCATGTTGTCCTGCGTGGTGCAGCCGTCTGCCAACGGTGCAGGCACTGGATGACTCATGGAGAACATCACTGCTTGTGAATGTCCGCAATTGTGGCTTTTGGGTCAGTCAGGTACAGCTACACATCAGAACCCTCAAGGCCAAAGGTTTTCAAATCTGAATCCAGTTTCCGGTCCTGGATTTGGTAATGACCGCAGGGATGTTCTATTAACTACTGGTGATTACAAACTCCAGAACAGGAATCTGGATTTAGGGTGGACAGAAACACCATACAAGCTTGAAACAGAGGTTCCTCCAGGGTTCTTTAGTATAGGCCAATCCAGACTTTTGAAGAACTCCAGTTTCCAGTCCTGGATTTGGTGATGACTGTAGGTAGGTTCTATTATCTAGCAGTGATAGCAATCTCCATGATGAGAATCTGGACCTACGGTGGACAGATGCCTAAACCACACAACCTCAAAACAGGGCTTCTTACAGGGTTCTTTAGTATAGGCCAATCCAGACCTTTGAAGAACTCTAGTTTTCGGTCCTGGATTTGGTGATGACTATAGGTAGGTTCTATTATCTAGCAGTCATTGCAAACTCCATAACAGGAATCTGGATTTAAGGCGGACAGATACACTATATAACCTTAAAACAGGGTTCTTTAGTATAGGTCAATCCAGGTCCTGGATTCTGTAATAATTGGTGGGTTCTACTAACTATGAGTGCTTACAAAAGGACCAGAACCTGGATTTAAGGACCAGATTTGACTGGTAGTGTATTCATAAAATTTCCCGCCCAGTTTCTGGACTTGGCCACCAATTTTGAAAGATGAGTCATTCTGGATATTGATGTTACGAGTTATAAATTATCAATAGATTTTTATTATAGTTTATCTGTAATTTTAGAATAACCTACTAGTTCCATGACTATGGATGAAAATGTAGATTCGTTTGGGCCCGTTTGACACCTACACTTTCGTCCAAGTGAATGGATTTGGGTCTCGTTGGAGATTCCAGGCTCATGAATGGTAATGTAACTGAATACAAAGAATCATGTCAAGTAAAACAAGTGATGTAAGCAAAACAACAGTGACTCCAGACTCCTACGGGTAATGATTATGGGTTCCACACAAAGACAATGGAGAGAAGAAGAAGAGAAGGAGAAGTAGAGAAGTTATTAAATGCATTGGCTGAATGTGGCCTCCTTCATAACCAACAAGGGGGCCAAACCCAAGCGGAGAGAACTCAAGAACCGGCATGCTGTGCCACACACAGAAACCTCCACACCATAAATCAGGGAACAAAACCTGGCCGTGCTCGCTTTTCACCATGCAAATGTTTCTCTTTTCATTTAAACATGAAAACTAATTCAGGTTCCAGACCAGAAAAGAAGCCATTTAGCCCCGAGAAGCCATTTAGCCTTTCTTCACCGCCTGGAAGAAAGGCCACTATTGTAGACTAATGGCTGGGATTCTGGAGTGGTGCTGTGGGCTTGAGTCCGGTGCTTAATCTAACCTGTTGGAGTCCCTGTCCAGCTGGACAAATGGGAACGCTAATGTGCAAAATGGAGGATTTGCCACAGACCGGCACGTCTGGCGAGCAAATAAATAAGAAAGACTAATTACCTTGGAAAAGAGGTCACATGGCGTTTTTCCATTTTAGTGTAGAGCATCCCCCCCCAACACCCGACCCCCCGCCCCCAACCCCAGCACAGTCAGCTCTGCTCCCCCTTCATGTTTCAAAGACTGTTAGGGATGGATATGGCTCTTTGGTGGCTTGGAAGAAGATTACTCCCATATGATCGGGGTCCCGGTGGAGTTCTTCAAAGTCATAGGGACAAAGGCATCAGTATTTACACATAACAGTCACCAACAAGTCTGGAATGTCCCTGACAGGCAGGACGGTAGGAGGCACGCAGCTCGGACCACTGGAGGACAGAGTACAGTTCAAGAAATGATGATTACAGAACCCAAGTGACAGTGATGGACGTCAGCTGTTCAACTGTGGTTCCATGTGTCATCATGTGTGACCGAGTGGTTTTAAGCAGTCTTGGTGGGGGGGGAGGGGGGGTGCGATGGGCGTGTGCTTGCTATACCAGTCCTCCCACGGGAGGAGTTATGCGGTTCTGCGAAAGAGACGTTTAAAGGAGAACAGCAAGGCGGAAAATTGAAAAGATTCAGCCAGAATGAATCACAGAGACGCGCCAATGGCATCAAAGCGCTTTCCCAGAACTCAAGAACAACACAAACAGCCCTGTAGCTCTGGCTTATTTGGCCAGTGGAGCCAAAGGAGAGCTGGGGGGGGGCTGGGTAGCGCGGCAGACAGCCTGGATGTCTCTTCGCTTACGGATCTGTCTGAGCCTTATGGGAAACTGTGGGCAGAAACAGGTCTATTGCAATGTGGAGTTGACAGGATTGATCCCTCTCTTTAGGAAAACACCTCCTGCTCTCGTCTCGTCTCGGATGCAGTGGTTAGCCTTGACCACTGTAGTGGAAATTTATCTCTTTAAAAGACACATTGCATGGTTGCAAGCAATATGGCAAGCAGTGCATGCAGTTAATAAGGGTGGAATTCCGCTGAAGTGGGTCTATAATCAATCAGTACAAAGCCTCTCTACAGTAGGATTAGATCGCTCTCTCTCACCAAACAACAATTGCTCATAAAGCCATTGCCTGAAAGATGGAAGACTGGGGCCTAACCACTTTACACAGAGGGATTTATGGATGTTTTCATCATTCACTCTTCTTATTAAGTCAGACAATCTTTAATGTCATCACATCCATTTGGAATAAAAAGAAAATGATGAAACAAAAAGCCAGAAAATAAAATAAAATTTTGGAAGATTTGGAAATGCAGAATCACACGCTGTTTGTGCTTCCCCAAGGGGCTGGATCCGTTCATGATTTCAGGATCATGAGCACGTTCAAAGAGAACCTCGGTCAAAACTTGGTGAAGGATGTGTCTTCTGAGGATGTGAGTGAATTATCTGCTATTAGTTGTGTCCCAATTCCAGGCTGTATCCTTCAAAGGTCCAACTGGAATGAGACGGCATGCTCTACAGTGGATTTCCCATTTGAATCCCCGGCCCGCAATGAACCGCGGGATATGTTGCTC
>JAVGWN010003727.1:0-10107 GCA_034552555.1 Semaprochilodus insignis | reverse complement strand
TCTCTCTCTCTCTCTCTCTCTCTCTCTCTCTCTTTCTCCCTCTCCCCCTTTCCTCCTGGTCTGAAGAGTGTTTGGCTGCGCTTACTTGGAGTGTGTAGTCGGTCATGTGTCTACGGTGGACATGAAAGCACGTCCTCCTGTCTCCCAGTAGGGGTCACTGAAGAGGAGAAGGGATGATGAAAGGGAAACAGAGATTGTGAGTGTGTCAGTTGCAGTGAGTTGGGCTCAGGACCAGCCTGCTGTCAGCACACACACTTCTCTCACACAACACAGTGTATGATCCAGTCACAGTAACCCCCCATTTACATGATGGTGAGGGTCACTTCTAAATGAATTTAACAAATGGCTTTTAGAAGGAAACCTCTCCTCCTAAACAAAGTGGAGACATTTGAAACCTTAAAGTCACTGGCCAGTGAAAAGTTTCGGAAATGGAGAGCGCTTTGCGCCTGGCCTAAGTGTGTCCGGCTCCATGTCCCAGCGTCCCACGCTGTCTCGATTTCGGAGTGCTGCTTGTGGGGCTGCCTGTCACCTCACCTCCGTGTCACACGATGACTAAATGTAGTCGGTGAAAGCTTCTAGCCACCGCTCTCCAAGTGGTTTCATTTCAGGATGCCATTATGCCGCGCGCGTGTGTATGGGTACGCATGAGTGTTTGCCGCACGGTGCGTGACAGCGCACCCAGGACTTATGCCCCGGCTTATACCCAGCCTTTCTGCGAAGCGGCAAGCAGAATGGATGTCTTGGACGCGCTGGCTATATCGGAAAAGATCAACGGCAGAATCAAATTAAATGTCATTTGGATTGCAATGAAAGAAAGGATTGTTTGACAAGCGCTAGGCAAAGGATTTTTGCTCTTCACCTTTTCGTTTTGGCTCCAGCTTCTTTTTCTTTCCCTCAAGGCCCCCTTTTTTTCTCCACTTCCTTTCCAAAGGCAGGTATTGAAGCCAGGCTGAGTAGTCGTTCAGATTTCTGTGTTGCGCACACGTCAAGCCTGAGTGGACATATAGGAGAAAGGGAGAGATTATACTGAGAGATTGGGAAATGTGAGCTTGTGGCCCAGGTCAGGCTATTTCCTGGTTGATAACCCATTTACAAGGAGGTGCAGAAACAGATCTTTACATGCTACTGCTGCTCCTCTCTGCTTGGTTATCCACCCAATCTCTGTATTTAGGTGCCCTGAAATATTACTTGCAAGTTTTTTTTTCCTCACAAATACACTTATGTACTTGTGGAGGTAGAAATGAATCTGAAGGTGACAGTTTAATTGTCTACATTGTGGAATGTTAGAATCACTCGTCTTTTGTATTAGACTCATTTCCTAAAAAATGATATTGAATCGTTTTGGATTTACATTCTTTCCCTAAAGTTAGTTCTTTACCTTAGTCTTCTGGTTTTAAATTTTTTGTACTTTGTTTATATTTTCTGTATTTTTTGTATATATAGATCTTATTTATAATTTGTATATTTCCAGACACTTCTGTTCTTTTCTCTGTGCTGCTGTAACATTATAAATTTCCCCACTGTGGGATTAATAAAGGACTATCTTAGCTTATCTTATCTTAAAGCATCTACAGATGAAGGCCTAGTCTGGATATCTTTTGAATAATATTTCTGCTTATCTCCAATTTTCCCTTTCTTAGCCATCTGCCTCTTGCCTTTGGGACACCCCATTTGGGATTTTAGATTGGGTTAAAGCGCTTTATTCGAGCCCAAAGGTCAGTCTGGTGACCAGCCAGCAGGCCACCCACGCTGAGGAGCAATGCCCCACAGGCATGATGAGGGGGAGGGCATACAGAGGTGTGTTGGTAGGAGTGGTGGACCCTACCTTAAGCAGGCCTTCAGTGTTTGGGTGGTGGCCTAATCAGTGGTCAGGTCTGCTGGTGTTTGAGGTTAAGCTGGTTAGAGTAGGTGAGGAGATTACAGTGCTTATCATCTGCATCTCTATCTCTTATCTCTATCTCAGCCCTGTATTCATTGTTCCTTCTGTACCCATCTCTCTCCATATCTGTACTCTCTTTCTCACCCGGTCTGCTTTTTCTCCTGGCCCCTACACACTCAGGAAAAAGTACTAACGTGTAGTAACCTCCCAAGTCTATCAAATGGTACAAATATACACTTTTCCTATGGAAAGTCAATGTAGTATACCCCTAAACCCCCCTCCCTCCCTCCATCCCTCCCTCCTCCCAGTCTATGCCATATCTCCCTAAAATCTCTTTCTGTCTTTTCTGACCCCCCCCGCTACTTCCCCTCCTCTACACTGTATGCTCTCTCTCTCTCTCTCTCTCTCTCTCTCTCTGTGTGTGTGTGTGTGTGTGTGTGTGTGTGTGTGTGTGTGTGTGTGTCTCTCTCTTTCTCCCCACAGTCCCTCCCTCTTTTTCCTTATACTCTATGCTGTTCTGTCAGCGTAGTGTAGTGTAGGCTACCTCTGGAACTTAATCCTATGTCTACAAGATAAGGCTTCATTATGGCCAGATTAACAATGTGCCTGTTGTCTGCCACAGTCTGGTGGCAACAGGGCCACTGAGCAACCTGCACTGTCCTGAGGCCAACAAGGACCGTCGGAGTGGCTTTCTATGAGGGAATCTCTGGTTCAGGAATGCTGCCTGCAGGAGCAACCTGGCACACGCTGGTCACTGCTGCATACTTCCCGAGTAACATGAGAAGGGGCACAATAGCACTTTACCAAATTGCTCCTCAAAATCTTTGACGCAGGCTGTCATCATCAAGCAGACAGGGTCCTAGACTCCATAACATGGACCCGGTGTTGGGTGTCATGTTAATCACTCTCAATTAGCAGAGAGCTGGCTGAATAAGCCAGCCAGCTATGGCTGCCTGCTGATGACAGGAGTGTTACGATATCATTCAAACAAGACAGTGACAGCTACAACTATCCTGGAGGGTCAGTGGATGATGGATGGCCTCGAAAAGTTCACATTACTGTAACAGCAGCAGGGCAAGGTGTTGAGTGGACACTGCTTAGGGGGAGGTAGCAAGTCAGCAACTTGGCTAGTACCACACCCCTGTAAACTTATAGAAATGTGTGTTGCCATGCTCTGTTGCACAGTGCTATGTTTGAGATGGGCTTGGTGCATTTTTGAATTATCCGATTGCCTGTCCTTCCAGTCAAAGGAGTCACTGAGAGTGTTCAGAGACACTAACATTTACAGAAGCAGCTACCTTAACTGCTTTCAAATTTCTTTCTCATGTGCATCTAAAAGAGCTAAGGGAGATATCTCTAAGGAGATTCAGTATTATAATCTTGCATAAGCATGGTGAAGGTCAAAGAAAAGCAACAAGTTTCAGAACTGGAGTTCAACAAATGTGCAGTACCTGGAGCACAATAGCTGCTAAACCACGAAACTGTTGGCCTCAGGTAGGAGAGGCTGGAGCAAATCAAGCTCTGTTCTTGTTCCAGATCTGAAAACTTCCACAGGCGTTTCGATCCATCCTTCTTCTGTGAGAAGGCAACTCAAAACTATGTGTCTGAAGGAAAGCATAGCTGTCATAAAGCTGTTCATGAGAAAAGAAAATGCCCCCCCCCCCATTCTGAAGAATAAATGGTTTTAATTAGAAATGAAATATTGTGATATATCTGACTGTGCTCTGCATATATAATGTATACTGACAGTATTGCATTACGTTATTCACAATAGTAATTTCACACTAATAGTTAAACGTTAAACATTGAAAGATCTGGGAAATGTTTTGAAGACGATGTGCTCCAAAGGACTGGCACTAATTTTGGAGGATCCTACAGTGTGTTTGTTGTTTATGCACCATTGAGGTTCACCGTTGTTCGTTGTCCTGTGCTTCCCTAAACGCTCTTATTTTATTGCATGTTGGGGTGCTCTGGGGGTTAGTGCTGGGATTTGGCCAGTCGACAGCTGTTTTCCCCTTTAATAAGATTAGCGTAAAGAAATTAGTCGTGTGCTCTTTAATCTGCTGGTTAACCGTGCAAGCCACCTGGGGGCTACCCCGTCCCCCTGCCGGATCCTCCTACATTCCTCCCCACAAGTGATCCTATAGGCATCAGATAACCTGCTCCTCAGGAACCCCATAAACATGCACATATATCAGGTTGATCATGCATTTTGCATGTGTTTAAGTACGTCAAACCTGCGTAATTCTCAAGCTGGAGCAAATTAAGTCTGACAAGTTAACAAGTTAACCTTTTTTTTTTTTTTTTTTTTTAAATCTAGAATTGAATTCCATGAAGGTAACACATCAAACACTATATCTGTTCAGTACTGGTTAATAAATAATTGTGATTATCCACACCCAATAATTAAAAAGGCTGATGTATGAATGTTTTTTCTTGTTATTCTTCTGTCAATCCGAGATAAGCTGTCAATAGTTTTTATCTTGCATTTAAGCTTTCAATTCATTGTTCATATGTGGGAAGCGGTGGTGAACCTTGACACTGTGAAGGCTGTCATTCAATCCAAGCCCAGTCATCGGACACCTCCCCGTCTTAAAAAGTAGCCTAGGAACAATATGGATACCTAAAATTCCATGACAAGGGCTAAAGGAGGTCCTTACATGAATTAACCCTTTTTAAAGCACAAACAGGGATGTCTTTCTCTCCAAGGTATGATCACTCTTGTCTTACAAGTATACCGACTCGTTTTGTCTGGGCAGGTCGTGAATATTCCCAGGTTTTAGAATGAAAGTCAATTAGAAGTTGAGTTCCACAATCAGGGCTTTTTTTCAGTGGAAAATCAGTGACTCAGAGGCAGTGCTGGTCGGCTGCCCAGAGTGCACAGTTCCGAGGGGATCTCACGTTTCTCTCTCTCGTTTACCGAACAGAGCCTGCAGTATCACTCCACTCACCCATAACCATCCCTCCCTCTCTCCTCATGGCTCTGTTTCACTCCTCAATAGATAGCCTTCTATCAATGCAAAAGAAACACTACACTGCTCATGCTCTTCCGAATTAATGTTCCATGTGCTCACCGAACGAGTGATTTTTAAACATTGCACATAAATTGGACCAGACCTCTCAGCACCCTGTCTGGAATGTTTATTGTTAGTTTGTCCGAGGTGAAAACTTGTCGATTAATAACAGCGCGCATAAAGTAGGTACACCGGATTTTTATAACGAGCAGCAATTGAGCAGCTGAAAAAGCACAATGCTCAGAGTGATGTGTGGAACACTTGGACTCTTTCCCAGAAGTCCAGGCAGAACCTCCTCCCTGCAGTCCCATACTGCATGTCTGACGCTTTTACGCCGCTGTGTCAATACCCGCGCCGCTATCTCCCTGATCTGCCCGTCGGCGGCTTAAATATACACTCCTGTTTTTGTCAGTGGAGTGGAAGTTATCGACAGGCCGAGACGTACGCGGCCTGGCACTATTTTTATAACGTGCGCCAATACGGTTTGGCCGAAAACACCGAACAGATGGCGACGGTTGCGGTAGATATCAAAATGTTTACGGCTGGGAATAAACACGGCCTACTTTAAACCAGGGAAGTCAGATTCCTTTGGTCCGCACCACAGATAGGGCCCCGCCACTCCGCTTTGGGTTAAAATATACAGTTGTCAGAAAATATTAACTGATGAAAGGAGGGAGTAGGGTAGGTGGGAGGGGGCAGCTGTAGCTGGAGTGGAGTGACTGGTCACTTATCAGCGGCATTAATCTTCTCTCAGGCTGGTGTGCAGCAGACATAATACAGAAGACTGACTGCTGGCCGACTGGCCTACAGGCGCTGACGGCTAGTCTCTTATCTCTGCATGGAGGGAGAGAGAGAGAGAGAGAGAGAGAGAGAGAGAGAGAGAGAATAGAAAGGGGGTGAAGGGAAAAGACAGGCCAGAGGGAGGGATAGAGTGATTGGAGGGGAAGTGGAAAGAGGGAGTGAGAGAGAAGAGGAACTGGTAGACAGATTGGGCAGTCTGCTCCCCCAGTCCCTCTTGTTAAGCGGGTTATAGTGAGAGCATATTGGCCTTTTCTTGAGGAAGTGTGGTGGGGAGGGGTGGTGGTGTTTCTGTAGAGAAAGCCTTGTTGCATCTTTTTTTTTTTTTTTTTTTTTTTTTTTAATGCCCCCTTGTGTTCTGAGGCTTGCTTACAGTGTGCGTGTAATGTTCACACCCTGAGCTTAAAGTGTCCATTTCCTCAGATAACCTTACCATGTTACTGCAGGAGATTAAACTCATCCGATTGGCGGTAAAGTAGAAGTTGCCTTGAAGTGTTGAACGAGGGCCCGCTTCTCCTGTTCGAATGCTTATCTTTAATGGCGAGGCAAACACACAAGAAGTTTGGTTAGGTTTTCCTCTAAATTGAATGTGTTGTGTGTTTCAGGTCTCTGTGTGCCGCTGTGAATGTGTATTACCTGGCTTGCTCCCGCTGCTACAGCAACTGCTCTTACGTTCTCTACAGCAACAAAATTGCCCCGCTCATGGACCTTCTGCTCCACCAGTTAACGGTAGGTCACTGACCGAAATGACATCATTTACAGCTCAAGGTTTCTTCAATTAATGATATATAGTTAAGCATGTTCAGGGATCATTTCATGATATGCTTATGTTAAAGTTATAGTTTGGCCCAAAAAAAGGAAGTAGTATCCCCTTCACCCCATATATCACTACCTGTCAAAACAAGGCTAGCGTAGCTAACAAGTAAGAGAATTGTATAACCCACTAATTATTGCTGTGCAAGTTTGCCTCATTTGCCGCACACAAGTAATCTCAAGCAGACTTGTTTGTATGGTTTCTGACACTGCATGACATAATGGTTTTTATAAAAATGGACAAAGTGAAAATAAAGATTAAGGCTTCAAGATGGTTGTTACTGTTGTTTTTACCTAAGGTACTATGGAAAATACAGATACGACAGTTAATTTATTTAATTTCCAGAAGAAATGTTCTTTTAAGTAGAAGTAAATTGATTTTCAGGCTCAAGAAAGTTTTCAGAATATATTTCTAAGAAGTTATAATCCAGTAGCATAAGGAAGGGGGGATCAAAGGAAAATAGTTAAAACAACAACAACAACAACAAAAGTTTATTGAAGAAAAGGAAAGTGCAAAATGAAAATTTGTAAATCAAACAAAGTAGCTGCTGACAGAAGACTGGTCACACCAGAGTCCAAACGACCAACTTCAAAGACTGTACTTTAGAGGTGTGGAAAAAGATCACTGCAAAGACAAACCATGGACACATTAAATACAGAGAAGTATCATATTGTATTTAGTTGTTAAAGCTTTTGTGTAGTTTAAATGTCTACTACTTTTCCTGACACTAAAAATGATTGACTTGTATTTATTGGCCTTTTTGGTTGGAACTTAAGTAAATAAAGGATAGTCTCTGACTTTGGCCCGATACCGTTTGCCATGCGCTTTTTTTCTATTTTCATAGTTAACAGGTAGCATATGAGCTTCCATTGCTTGTTAGCTAGAATGGCCTCATAGCTCCAGTGCAAAACTGAAGAAGCTTCAGAAACTTCAGACACCAAAAATGTCTTGGATGATTTACTTTGTTTGGGCTCAGGGAAAAATTGTGTAAATTAAATTTTTTGCTCAACCTTAAGCTTTTAAATTTTGTGGAATAATTTGGTCACATTGGAAACATGGTTTCTGTTTTTTCTCTTCGTGCTAGAGCAAATGTTTCCCATCCAGCAGTCAGAGGCCAGAGCCAGAAGGCACCATAAGACATACAACACTGGTCTAGTTTACATGAGTCATTGAAGCATCAGAGTTCTGGGAAAGCATCATTGCCAAATCACGCTTCTTTATGACTTTGAAGCTGATCATTTTAGCCGGTCACTAGACCAGCAGCTAGTCAGACTTCTCTGTTGGGTCTTTTAGCCCCTGTTCAAATGCGGCATTTGTGTTAAAAGCGTTCTCCAAATGGCCAGATTATTGTGGCAGTCAGTAATGATGTATTGTTTTGCCTGTGTATGTGTTTGTACTGCTAAATTGACTCTTCAGTAACAGGAAAATGGCTGAAATTCTGTTATTTGGGATTTGAAGCTTTATTTTATGCAGAATACAGGATTTACACAAGGAAGCAAACAACCCAGCACAGTGGTTAGTGAGGTTAGTTAGGGTTAGATTTAATTGTAGGCGTTGTGATGTTTAGCTAACAGAAATCCATAGTTTTATGGTAAACCTCATGAAGATAGTATTACAAGAGTGCGTGTTGTGTGCGTGTATTGCAGGCAGCTCTGGCGTCTCCCCCCTTCCCCTCCTGTAATTAGATTTGTTGAGAATGTAGCAGGCTTTGCCTGCTCTGGCAGTGTTCCTCTCCACCCCTCAGTTAAAGATGACATTTGAACGTTGGCTTTACTTGTGCTGCCGCAAGCCTTTACTTCCTCCCTCAAATGACTGGCCCATGCCTAATCAGTCAGCCCTCTCACCAAAGGCTTATCTGCAGATCAGACAGCTGAGTTCTCCGTTTAATGATCCAATCTGAACACTCCACAGAGTTTGGCTGAAATGATGAAATAAAACTGTTGTGGAGATGAAATGTAGCCTGTACACTGTGCACACTTTATAGCATAATTTACCTGTTAAGGGCTAGAAGGGACCAGTGTTTGTAGCTAAAGTTCTGAACAGACTAAAAGTAAAGTGAAGAGCCAGGCAAGGTCCATTTGTTTCTCTTAGGTCCAGTAGTCCCCTGTCCACTCCTCAGAAGGTCCTACATGTCGGGTAGTTAAGGCCTCTGGCAGCACCCCGCTAGGCTTTGCCTGCTAGTGAGGGAATACAGGAGAGACTTCTCGTATGCCCACTGCTGGCACGCCACCAGTGACAATGTCACTTCGAGTTTAACCACCAGTTGTAGCGCAGAGCTGATGAATAATAAATAGGATGCTTGTTGTTATTTATTTCACAGAGGATCAGGATTCCAACCAAAGACTAATGGCATGTGCATGAAAACAAAGAGGAAGGGATCGTTTTTATTTGCACGCTCTGACTTAATTGGACAGGCTTTAAAATGCACGCTGAGGTTTAAATGTCCTGGTCTATTGTGTGATCGCGCTCAGGGTTGATATTGAGACTACCGGAGCCATTGTTGAATGAGCTCAGAGATGCATCACTGCCAAGATTCGTGGTAAAGGCAAGCTTTGGTTCAGTGGGCTAGACTTACCGAGAGGTCACGATGAAAGACTAGATTTTCAAAAAACCACACAGAATTTGCATAGGCAAGTAATGATGTTAAAACCAAAGCAATGTTTTGTTTTAATATGCTGGCTGTAAGGATCCTGTAATCTTAAAGCGATACGTTGGTGACAATTTCAGTGTTCCAAAAGTAGTCAGTCAAAAAAGATGTGCTTGGTGTGTTAAGTTTGTTTCTTTTATATTGCAGTGAAGCTACAAGAAAGACCCTGTATAATTTCACTTATGCAATGATGTCATATGGTATAAAGAAAAGCCTGTTCTTTGTTTGTTTTCCATAGTTGTTTGTTTGTTTGTTTTTGTTTGTTTAAATTTTGTGTAGGTGGTAAAACAGTATAGATAGAAAGATACATACATACATACATACATACATACATACATACATACATACATATATACATACATACATACATACATACATACATACATTGATACGTACATACAAACAAAGATTGATACATAGATACATACATACCCCGATCAGCCATAACATCATAACATGAAAACCACCTCAATGTATCTACACCCACCATCCATCTTATCAGCTCCACTTACCACATACTGTAAGTGCCCCTTGTAGTTCTACAATTACAGACTGCAGTCCATCTGTTTCTCTGCATACTCTGTTAGCCCCCCATCACCTTTTTATCCCAATGGTCAGGACCCCCACAGGACCACCACAGAGCAGGTGTTATGTGGGTGGTGAATCATTCTCAGCACTGCAGTGACACTGATGTGGTGGTGTGTTAGTATAGCAGTACTGCTGGAGTTTAAGTTTAGGTGGACCGACGAGGTAATGGTCCCTAATAGAGTGAACAGTGTGAACAGTGGTGGTCCTGTGGGGGTCCTGACTCTTAAAGAACAGGGCAAAGGGGGGTAACAAAGTTTGCAGAAAATCAGGTGGACTACAGTCTGTAATATATATGTGTGTGTATATATATGTGTGTGTGTATGTGTGTGTGTGTGTGTGTGTGTGTGTGTGTGTGTGTATGTATATA
>JAVGWN010003726.1:0-10107 GCA_034552555.1 Semaprochilodus insignis | reverse complement strand
CCCATTCAAGTACAGGTCAAGGGCTCTAAGGGTTCAATCTTTTGTGTTTGTGACTACACATTCTGATCAAATTCAGACATTTCAACAACCATCCTACACGGCTCTAGTACGGTTAGACCACAGTGACTGATCATGGCTGTGGTCAGAAGTAGGATGTAGAGTCACCACCACAGAAGCTGACAAAGTGGTTCTCAGTCATGTAGCTCGGTTGCTTACACTGGCTGAAAAATGGGCAAAGCATTCTACACCAGAGGTTTCAACCTTCTATGCCCCAAAGCCCACCTGGTGAGGACTACACATAGCTGCATAGCAGCCCAAAGAAACCTAGAATCAACTTTAGAAACACAAAGCTATCCGAGTTCAAACAAGGGAGCTGTACAAGTGCCCCAAGGAACCTCTTCGTCAGTGGCTCCACTGACGGTGTTGTCTTTTGTCTTGGTGGAGACAACCAATGGATCCGTGTGTGGAGGCACTGTGGTCAGCGCCAAGATGAACGGTTTGTTGTCACGTGTTACACGTCCAGAAGGTCTTGTGTTGTAGCGTGGGATGCAATTTCGTACGATAACGGATCACGTTTGGTCTTCATTACAGGCACTTTTACATCCCAACGTTACGTTTAAGAGGTCCTGCAACCAGTGGCCCTACCTTTTCTGAATGCACACTCTGGTGCGCTATACCAACAAGACAACACTCGTCCGCATACTGTTGCCATCTCGAGAGCTTGCCTTCAACACACACATACTATGGCATGGCCAGCCGCACCACTAGACATATCGATACCCCACCCCTACCGCACAATCTGCAGGAACTGTGTGAGAATATTCAAGCTGCATGGGATGGATTATCACAGGGCACCATTAGGAACCTCAACAACTCCATGCCGAGACGTCTGGCATGTTGCGTTAGACTGATGCCATACTGAGAGACACTACTTCTGTATGTGCAGCTCAATAAATATTGCCCATATCAGTCTAAATTGATCATCATTTATTGTTCCTGGTAATCTTTATCTTCCTTCCCAACAGCACTGCAATCCCACACCTCCTTCTGAGTGCAGCTATTCCTTTGATGATGAGTGTATGTCAATCAATCAATCAATCAAAATTTATTTATATAGCGCTTTTTACAACCAACGTTGTCTCAAAGCAGCTTCACAGAGAATAAGTTAGTTATAAAGNAACCCGGGTCCAAGCCCCCCTTGAACAAGCCAGAGGCAACAGTGGCGAGGAAAAACTCCCTTGAGTAAGGAAGAAACCTCGGGAGGAACCAGGCTCAAGGGCGGAACCCAACCTCCGCAGGTCGATCCGGGACATTAATATATGTCATATAACGCTAATATGGTTATATGACGTTTCCGGCCCACTACAAACTACTGTCTCCACCTGAGTACAGGCCTACTAAAGAGTTCTTCATGGCCCACTGGTGGTCTGTGGCCCGCCGGTTGAAAAACCCTGGTCTACAATGCCAACACAACCGTCATATTCACTATCTGAAGCCACCAGTGATCCGACACACCTTCTGGTTTCTTGTATGTAACGATGACCCAAAACTGGTAAACGGGAGAAGTGAAGTTTTCATTGGGGACTATTTTGCCTTTCAACACCCTAGATGTATCCATCCACCACGAGCGAATAAAAAACCAAGCTTGAGGCTGAAAGCTTCAGAGGACTGTCGGGGAATCGCACCTGCGAAATTAAACGCAGCCTAAGCCTTTGATCCGCAGATCTTGGGAATGCGCCAGTATAGCAGAGCAAATCAACCTTTGAGACTCTGCCACATGCCTTTAGGACTCAAATAACAGAAGATAAGATAAAAGCTCCGACCCTCTGTCACATTTCACAGCACATGACCAGACCGAGATGTCCTGCCTGCTGGCAAAACGCACACGCACATGCGGTCTGCAAGTCTCTGACAGCTTGTTGTGTAACAGCGCAGTAGTGCTGAGGCTTGAATGACTGAACAGAGGGGATTTGTTCCAGTCTGAAGTGGGTCAGCCACAGTGATTTCTTTCAGGATTTGGGTGGCTAGTACAGCGTTACACCCATTTAACCTCAGGGTGATTTAATCAGCCCGTGTTGGACATGAGGGAGGAGACGCGTGGGTCAAAAGTGCTGGACAGAATAAACAAGCTGATCAAGTTGGCTTTATAATAGAGTCATTAACTTAAAAGCACTGCCTTTAATTACACGGGGCTATTGTCTGGTGAGAATTCCTGGTTTAATCAAACCGGAGCAAATAAGGCTTTTTGGAGTGAACCCAGGGTACAAGAGTGGGGAACTCTGCTCCTGTAAGGCTGGATTCCTGCTTAGTTTGGTGCTTTTCCTAATTAGGAATATCTGATTCAACTCAGTAAATGGCAGACACACAATTCAATGCCACTTGTCCACTTGGCTACGGCGTATCCCCCCAGATGGATTCCCCAGTGCTAGGGAAGCCGGGACTGTTAAGTTAGTTGAACCCAGAAGGAATCATCCAGCAGATTCAACCGTATGACTGCTGTTTTACAATCGGCTGTGCATGTGACGTAAGCAAGGATGGGCCTTATTGCTGTACCTGACTGACCCAACAGCCACGGCTACAGATATTCAGTGAGCAGTGATGTCCTCCATGAGCCATCCTGTTAGTGCCAGCACCACTGGCAGACAGCTGCACCACGCAGGACTACATGCACGCAGACCGTTACGACGACTGCCCTAAACACCACGTCAACATCAGCAAAGACTGCAATGGTGTCGTGCCAGACTGTCATGGAGTGACTCCGAATGGCAGCGGGTCATCTTCAGTGACGAGTCCTGCTTTCGTCTTGGTGGAGACGACCAATGAATCCGTGTGTGGAGGCACCGCGGTCAGCGCCAAGATGAATGGTATGTTGTCACATGTTATATGTCCAGAAGGCCTGGTGTCACTCCACCTCCACCCCTACCGCACCATCTGCAGGAACTGTGTGAGAATATTCAAGCTGCATGGGATGGATTATCACAGGACACCATTAGGAACCTCTACAACTCCATGCTGAGACGTCTGGAATGTTATGTTAACATGGCAGCCTGCTATACTGAGAGACACTACTTCTGTATGTGTAGCTCAATAAATATTGATCATATCAGTCTAAATGTATCATCATGTATTGTTCCTGGTAACCTTTATATTCCCCATGGCACTGCAATCCCACACCTCTTTCTGGGTGCAGCTATTCCTTTGACGATGAGTGTTTGACACATCAAGCAAATCTGATTGTTCTATTTAAAATTAAACACATGACAAATATTCCAAACTCCTCTACATGTAGGCCACAATTGTCACACTGTCATGATGTCATAGTGGAGTCAGTCCCATGGAAAATGAGTCACGCTCTCTAATTAAAGCTGGAAAAACTGAATGATATATTAGAGTTACATCAGCTCCCTGTTCCTTGGTTAGTGGGCGAGAGAGAGAAAGAGAACTTCACCATTTGATGCAGCAACAAAAATGTCTGCCTCCTAGTAAAAGGATTTCGTCTATTTTGAATCATAAGTAAAGTGTTATGCTGGGTTTCTAATCTCACTGAAACGTAGCTAATAGTGTGTAACACCTCCACGAGCACCAATAACTGCTGGGACTGGATTTGGCATGGACTGGACAAGTTTCTGGATGTAGGCCACATCAATGTTCAGACACTCTTACATCAAAGAATTGGTCAGTTCGGTCAGATTTGGTGGATGCCTTCCCTGGCACAATTCCGAGGAGAATTCCCTGTAGACTGGGATTTTAGCCACTGCTGGTAGACCCGTATGACCGTACGCTTCCATACACCTGCAGACTCAGCTACTTCCTTCACACTATGGTCTTTGGCACGCCCAAATGCAGTCACTCCTTTCAGTCAATCATTAACATCTGCTTTGGAGCCATTTTCCACACATGGTACGAGACATTCACTGCACTGTAGCACCTCTTCTCAATCTATGGATCCCGTCACTCACACCCCGCAGGTATTTATAGCCCATCATCCTTGTGCAGCGCCATCTGCAGGAGCCTGAAGTTACTGAAACTACCACCTTAAACACACAAGGTGACTCATTTATCGAAAGGAAAGCTGCCGAACTTGACACATCACCTGTTCCCTCACCCCGCCAAAGCCCCATCCAGAGGTGCTGCTTGCCAGCAGGCATAGCAGGCAACTGCTTGGGGCCCCAGGCCTGTGTGTGGGGCCCCCCCGAGGATATATTTATGTGTTTGAATTACAAGTATCAGTTGTATCAAAAATCAATAAAGTTTTTTTTTTCGTTGGAACAATCTTTAACTTGTTGTCAGGGCTTCTAGTGAGAGTAGGTTGACCAGATTTCTGAAATGAAAGCCAAGGACGTTGAGACATTGTCGCCTGTGGCTGTTTAGAAATAAAGTTGCTAAGTAATTAAAATGGTCTCAGATGTCACTAAGTGTTGGCTTAGGCAGGGATGAGGCAGGAATACGTTTACATACTTTGCCACTAAAAATAGCCCTGTGGCTAAAGAGAAAAGGCCTGTGGCTGTAGCTTATAGCCAGACCCTAAACACAGCCCTGGGCTCCAGCTCTGGAGAGACAGAGAAGCTGCTATCAGCATATGCCACATGTCATATAAGGATGTGATGAAGAGATGCAGTTTAAAGATGCTGCACTATTTGTAGACGGCATAGAGCTACATTCAATTAGACTGGATGTCTATACAAGCTAGATACCTTCCATCACCTGGTAGTACAATTTAAGTCCTGTAACCCCACACCACCCATTTCATCTACCTCTTCAAAAAGTTTATCTACCTGTTCAAAACGTTTATCTACCTGTTCAAATAGTTTATATAAAGTTCAAAAAGGTAATCTACCTGTTCAAAAAGTTTATATAAAGTTCAAAAAGGTAATCTACCTGTTCAAAAAGTTTATCTACCTGTTCAAAAAGTTTATATAAAGTTCAAAAAGGTAATCTACCTGTTCAAAAAGTTTACCTAACTGTGCAAAAAGTTTATCTACCTGTTCAAAAAGTGTACCTACCTGTTCAAAACGTTTACCTACCTGTTCAAAACGTTTGCCTACCTGTTCAAAAAGTTCATCTACCTGTTCAAAAACATTTACCTACCTGTTCAAATCTTTCAAAAAAGTACAAAAACTTTATCTACCTTCACATAACATAAAGGTACTATTACAGTTCCCCTAAAAGCTGCACATGAACCGTAGGTTTCCCTAGAACCGTACAACCATTTTGGAACCTTTGTTTTGAAGCGAGTAGGACCTGATATGGCCTCATTTCCACATCTGTTTCTCTGTAAAGCCACAATGCGGTATATTTAGTTTCTGCTTCTTTGAGCTTCCTGTGCGTGGAGCTGAGGTTTGGAGTTTTGCACACAGCGAGTTTCGCTCCGGCGGCACTCTGAGGACAAACGACTGTTGTGGTTGTTTTCATCGGCAGATTAAACAGATGAAACAGACTGATGGACTGAGAGACACTAGAGTCTCTTCACCTACACTGAGCTGATTAAGAGTCTTGTTCCAGAAATGATAATAGGACATTAGAGCCATAATAAATCATGCTCCTGTTACTCTCCATACTTAAGTACATTTGAAGGGAAATACTTTAGTACTGTTACTCCAGTGGAGGTCTAAAGGGAGGAACTTCTATTGACACTGGAGGAGGATTTTACCTTGGTGATCTCTACTCTAACTCTACTACATGGTTTGTGTACTTCGTCCACCGCTGAACGCATGTCATATAAATAATGGACATTCTTGAGGAATGTGTGTTGAAACTAAGCCCTTCATATAAAGATTTTGTGGTTCCTCTTATGTTATTTCATTTCCCTCTCTCATCCTATTCTCACGAAGGGAAACAAAACCCCAGCGTGATGCAGAAACCTCTCTGAAATCCCAGCCGCACTTTCAGCTCAGGGACTTTCTGTTTGCACTCTCGCTCCCTGCTGATGCTGTACTGTTCCGGACGGTGAAATCCCGGCTTAAATTAGAGAGTCATTCCAAGCTGTTAATATGGATCTGTCACCACTGCCAGTCTCACTGCTGTACAACCAGCAGTAAGGGTCACTATAGCTGATACACAGCCTACAGTAAGTGTCAGGTTTCTGCTTTCAGCTGGGCTATAAAGCCAGCAGCTGACCCACAGGGGGAAGTACCCTCGAACCCTAACTCGCGCTTTCAGTTTCAAGGACAGAAACACACTGCATAGCTGAAAACAGCAGTATGTCATGCAGTTTCAGAAACCAAATCACCAACAACAAACTGTTCATCTTGGTGCTGACCACGGTGCCTCCACACACGGATTCGTTGGTCGTCTCCACCAAGACAAAAACGGGACTCGTCACTGAAGATGACCCGCTGTCATTCTGAGTCACTTCATGACAGTCTGGCACGACACCATTGCAGTCTTTAGCGATGTTGACGTGGTGTTAAGGGCAGTAGCCGTATTGTCGGCATGCATGTAGTTCTGCAAATGGTGCTGCACTAACAGGATGACGCGTGGAGGCATCACTGCTCGCTGAATGTCCGCAATCATGGCTGTTGGGTCAGTCAGGTACAGCGATAAGGCCTGTCTTTGCTTAGGTCATATGTGTGTGAAACTTGAATCATTGGCATGTCTCACAATGTCGAACCTACCCACCAAGTTTCATTCCTGTCGGTTGATTCCTTCTGGGTGCAACTATTTGTGCAAATATCCTTTTGATGATGAGTGTATGTATCTATATCTATTGAATTGGACCCAGGAGTGAGTATGGTGTAGGCTGGAAGTTGCTGGGTTCCATAATAGTGTCTTTTAATTGGATTGAAACTGAAACATAGTAGTTATATAATGTTTAAAAGTGTTGACCAATAGAATGGGACGCTCCGGACCAGCGGCACATGAACCTAAGGTCATCATATCCAAAAAAGCCAAGTGTGGGCTAGAGGGGTATAAAGGTCCCCACCACTTAAAACAGTGGAACTCTGGAGGGATGGGATGGAGCTCCATCCAATAGCTTTGGGATGAGTCGGAGTGACCCAAAACTGATCCTCCAACCCAAGTGCCTGACCTCATTAATGTTCAAACAAATCCTCACAGCAATGTTCTAATCTAATCTAGTGTAAAGCCTTCTCAGAAGAGTGGAGGCTGTCACTGCAGAAAAAGGGGGCCAAGCTCAACTATTAATACCCTTCTTTTCAGTAGGAAGACTGGATGAGCAGGTGTCCACAAACTTTTGGACACTTAATGTATGATGTATGCAATACATACAAACAGATACAAACTCACTGAGTACAGTCTGCACATACGGACGCTGGTACTTCAAATATCGACTCTTCAGCCTTTGTTTAGGTGTGTGCAGCTGTGTATGAGCAGTAGCTGTGACTGTGTGTATGTGGTTTTGGGTCTGACGTTGAGAAACCGGTTCGTTAAGCTGCTCAAATTGTGAGTCAAGTCACCAAAATTGATATCAGAAATTCCTCCGATCGTTCCAACTGCTCCATCTTGCTTGGGCAGTTAATTAGACATCACTTCCCTTTTCACACTAGACGGCAAACGATGCCCGGGGAAGCTGAAACTTGGCCCGATCATGAAATTCAGTCAGCTCCATCCAACTGGACATCATGTACCTTCGTATAGGACTGCGAGCGGGAGCGTGTGGGCGAAAAGAGGGATAGATGTTGCTGATGTTTTGGTAGGAATAGGACACATTCTAGTGGGAACAGGCAGGAGCGGGATTAAAACATCAGGCCTTAACTGTGGGGGGCATGGTGCTGGCAGGGATTGACGTCAACCTGTCACCGCACATCAGTGACATTCTAATTGATCCTCTTTATGCTACAATTGATTATTCTTGTCTTGAAGTGTGCAGTCCCTTCCAGCATGACAGCGCCCCCAGCCAGCGGGGTCACTGAACGGTTTGATGAGTATGGAAACGATGTAAACCATAGGCTAATACCTTCACAGTCATCATTTGTCAACCCTGTTGAACACCTCATGGGAGATTTTGGACCAAGGTGATAGAAAACGCTTCCATTACTATCATCCAAACACCAACAAATGGAATATCCACTTGGAAGAACGGTGTTCCTTCTGTCCAGCTCAGCTGCAGAAACATCTGGAGGCCCTACTAAGGACCTACCTCACGGGTTGCAGCTTGAACAGTACTGAAATACCATTATAGGCCCATTAGCTTTCAATCCGTTTGAGCCTCATAGCTAAACAAGCACATTCTGGGCACCAGAGGACACCAGTATCTCACTTGTCAACTATGTTTGGGATAAGGGGAAAAGGGTGTTGATATTATTTGCCAGTCTCTTTATCAAGCTCTGGAAGGTAATGAGAACCCACCCATATCCTTCTCTATAAGGTGGAATAAGATTTTAGTAAAGGCAGCAAAGAACCAAACCAAATCTCACGGCAACCAGAGGAAGTGTAACCTCAGAATTCAGCATAATCTCACCATCTTCTCTCTTCCTGTTATCTTCAGAAAGTGTGTGCTGGGTAAGTGTTTTTTAGGTACAAGGGTCAACAGTGGAGGACGACATTATGATCGGAATAGTATACAATCAGCACACTGGAAACATAAACTGCAGCCCAAAAGTCTGGAAGCAAATCCTGGTAATTTGTCAATGTAATAAAGGAGATATTATACGTTTATTAGCATGTAATAAGGGTTTGACTAAATCTGGTGCAGTAGTACATAACTAAGAATGTACTCTCACTCCAACACCAATGGATATTTGGATGGATGAACGCATGGATGGATGGATGGATGAATGGATAGATAGATATTTCCATTGCACAGTACATGCACTAGCCAATAAAAGGCAGTTTAGCACCTACCAGAAGTGCAAACAGTGGGAAAGTGCCTCAAGCTGAACATATGAACAGATGATATATATGTACAGTTAATGAACTACATGGCCAAAAGTATGTGGACCTCTTCTAATTGCTGGGTTCTGGTGTTTCAGTCATTGCTCAATCAAACACATAGCCATGCAGTCTCCATAGACAAACACTGGCAGTAGAACATGGCACCGTTATAAGATGCAACCATTGCCAAATCACCAGTTGCATCACCTATACAGAGTTCCAAATGATGTCTGGAAGCAACATCAGCACAAGAACCGGTGCGCCAAGAGCTTCATTAAATGGGTTTCCAGGCCGAGCAGCTGCACCCAAGCCTAAGATCACTATGTGCATTGCCAAGCGTCGGCTGGGGTGGTGTAAAGCACACCACCACTGGTCTCTGGAGCAGTGGAAACGTTCCCTGGAGGGATGAACCATGCTCCATTATCTGGCAGTCTGTTAGAGGAGTCTGGGTTTGGTGGATACCAGGAAACGCTACCTACTGGAATGCATAGTGTCAACAGTAAAGTCTGGTGGAGTAGTCAAGGGCTGTTTTTCCTGACCTCAGTGTCTGACTGAAAGGGCAATCATTTCTCCAGACACATTCCAAAATCTTGTGGAAAACCTTCCCAGAAGAGCGGAGGCTGGTATATGGGGCAAGTACATTTTAATGCCCATAGTTTTGGAACGAGATGTCCAGTGAGCTCATACAGGTCAGGCGTCCACATACTTTTGTCTATTTGTACAGTAAATATTAATACTGGGTATTGAAGTGGCATGTGTCACCGGCATCATTCCCTTTAGCTTTAGAGAAAAGCAGTTGTTTCAGTTGTTCAAACACCTGCAGGACATGCACAGGCAGAAGTTTCGTCTTCATTCGGAGTTTCATAGTAGCTGGTTTCATAATCGATCAGTGGTGAGAAGACGAAATAGAGACTAAGCTAGAGGAGACAGCTGGACTAGAAGCCACAAACCCTGCACTTTAGCAGCGGGTTTACTGCTTTTCCACTCAGCGTCAGAGCCCTTGAGCATGTCTGACGTATTCGGGTCAGTTTGTGAATGATTCAAAGTGGACAAGGAGAGTCAACAGCCACCACCTCCTACAGGGACTGGGTAAAGAGCCAGCCGAATGTAAAAGCGGTAGCACTTTACTTTACAGATGGGTAATAAGTAGTTAATGATATGGTCATTTTATGGTAACAAATTATATTTAATCATTAATTAAATGCCAATTTCCTAATTATTACTAAATAATAAATCAGAAGTTGTAGTGAGTGTTAACAAGGCCATTATGAAATG
>JAVGWN010003725.1:0-10108 GCA_034552555.1 Semaprochilodus insignis | reverse complement strand
ACCATCTGCAGGAACTGTGTGAGGATATTCAAGCTGCATGGGATGGATTATCACAGGACACCATTAGGAACCTCTACAGCTCCGTGCCGAGATGTCTGGCATGTTGGGTTAGCAAACACGGCGGCCCGACGCCATACTGAGAGACAGACTTCTGTATGTGTAGCTCAATAAATATTGATCATATCAGTCTAAATTGATCATCATTTATTGATCCTGGTAACCTTTATCTTCCTTCCCAACAGCACCGCAATCCCACACCTCCTTCTGGGTGCAGCTGTTTTTTTAATGATGAGTGTGCATATATCACAGCTGTCTGAACAAATTTGTTTCTCCAAAATGATTCCATTACAGGAGACAACGTACTTTACTTCTAATGTACAGTGTAAATAATAATATAAAAAACTGAAAAATGACAAAAAACTGAGAATCGTCCCCCAACCAAAACTATCCAGACAACAGCGTCCTGAGGGCAGCGTCCTGTGACCACTGATTAAGGACTAGAGGATGACCAACACTGCACTGTGCAGATGAGCTATCATCTCTGACTGTACATCTACAAGGTGGAGCAGCAAGGTAGGAGTGTCTAATAGAGTGGACAGTGAGTGGACACAGTGTTTAAAGCACTGCTACTGATACATCTAATCAGCTCATGAACAAGCCCACAGTGAGTTAAAGTGGCGTCCTGAAGCAGAAAAAGCACTCCAACGTGCAGGACAGTGGGCCTCCAGGACCGACATAAGCCATAGGGTCATTGCAGTGATGCCTAGCAACTCAGATGGTTTGTTTGTTTGTTGTGGGTGGAGCCATAAACTAAACGGGCAGATTAATCAGTCGGAGGCCGCGCGGTTGGTCCGAGCTAAAAGCCCCATGGTGATGGATCAGAACGCATGTCCACTCATAACTGCAGAGGGTCATGTTGACATTTGCTATGCGTGTCAGGATGAAAAGACATGAATGCTTGGAAACGATAAGGACGCAGAGAGTCATGCTAAGCGTTACTGAGGCAGCCTGTGTTCCGCCCTGCTTTAGCTGGGAAACTGAGTGTAGGCATGATAGATTAAGCTGCTGAAGTGCTGCTGCTGCTGCTGCTGCTACTGAGCTATTTTTGCCTGTGTATCTGGCTGAAAAATGATACGACTGCAGACTCAAAAGACTCACTTTTAAACAAGCTGGCTTCGCCTCGCACCTTACTCGGAAACAAAGGCCCCAGACTGCAGGCTTACAACGGGACTGCTTCAATACCACAATTAGCGATCAGCTCAGTGCCGTATAATGAACCTCGTGGTGGCAGGGAAGGTTTACGCATGATGAATGTCATGTTTATTCAGCCATGGCAGGATAAACCCAGAGAAAGCCCCTCTCTAGGAAGTCTGGCTGTGGAGAATCGGTTCGCAGCTCCTCTCAGCTGATGCTCAGCCAAGCCAAGGCAATGTCAGTGGTTACTAAGACGCTTGGCAAGCAGCGAGCCTTTGGCACCAGTGAGCTCTAAGCCTTCAGCAACTGCCTACAGGCTCTTGCAAACACACGCCGCCAGGCATCAAGTGTCTGAGGACAGGCTGCAATCAAAATGTCAGATATCTGAGGCAAATCGAGTGGTAACTGACCAGCTAACAAGTTCACAAGCCAAAATATTGACACCATGTTCCACTACGACTGTGTCGTCTGCACGATTTAGGCCTGACATTTTGGATGAAGTGAAGACAAAAAATGTGATCGTGTGTAATACCTCCATGAGCAGCTGTGACTGGATTCGGCATGGACTGCACAAGTTTCTGGACACAGGCCACATCAATGTTCAGACATTCTTGCATCAAATAAGATTTGGTGGGTGCCTTCCATGGCACAATTCCGAGGAGAATTCCCTGTAGACAGGGATTTTAGCCACTGCTGGTAGACCCGTATGATCGTACGCTTCCATACACCTGCAGATTCAGCTACTTCCTTCACACTATGGTCTTTGGCACGCCCAAATGGAGTCACTCCTTTTAGCCAATCATTAACATCTGCTTTGGAGCCATTTTCCACACATGGAACGAGACATTCCCTGCACTGTACCACCTCTTCCCAATCTATGGATCCTGTCACTCTTCTGGTGCAGGGCCATCTGCAGGAGCCTGAAGGTACTACCACCTACTACTACCACTGTGGGTATCAACTGAATTTTATTGATTCCAGTTTTGATTCCGATTCAGTTTTATCTTTCTGAGATATGATTCCAATATGGTGAAGAGGATTATTATGGCCAGAGGATTAGATGTGAAGAAGGTCTTTCTTTATCTTCCAGCTGTGTGGTTCAGTTGCAGCATTATCAACAGTGACAGTCACTGTTATATCCATTATGCCAAAAGCTTCTTCTTCTTCTTCTTGGCCAAGAGATTTTCGTCCACTAACTAGTAACCCCGTTTTGAGATATTAACACTGTTCCAACTCTGATCGGGAATGTTGTGCTTGTATACAGCTTTTTGATTCGGAAAAACTCCAANTCTCCCGTAGAGTCCCTTTGATTTTTGGCCCTATTGTTTCCTTTCACCTCCAGCCACCAAACTGCATGTACTCACTCAGGGCAGATCCCCAAACTCTCATCCACAGACAAACTGACCCACACTCCTCTATGTGTCGTTTATTCATCCCTCGCTCCTCCCGTAGCAATCACAGCCTAGCAACAGCCTGGCAGGAAGTGGGATCCATTTAAGCTGCACAGCCAGTCCGCGTTTCCTTCAGGAAATGCACTTCAGTTTGTTCAGCTACTGCTGGTCCTGGTTTTCGGTGTGGTCACTGAGACTGTGTGCGGTCACTGTCAGGTAATGATTTTGAGAAATGCTTGTCCAGCTGTCACTGGTCAAGGTAACTTAGCTAGCAGTGCTCAGCTCTGTTATTAGACTTTTCTACCTTGTGCCAAGCAGGGGTCAGCTGGTATGGTCAACATACCTCTGAAGGTGGGGGTGGGTATAGTTTGGGTTTAGCCCCTTTGTCATCCCCCTGCAAACATGCAGCTCTCTGTAGATACAACAACAAACAGTGTACAAGTAAACTAATATCAGTCCATAACAAGGTCCCCGGTCCTCGGGTTTCTCCTTGGCTTAGCTTTCGGCTTATTGCAAATCAGAAAGATTGATGGGAGTAAGATGCTAGCGCTTTCTGTGGAGCTGGCTAGCGCGGTACACAGAGACCACATTCGGTCGAACACTGTACACTGCTGAAGCTCAGTGCCGTTGCACCCTGTTTTACAACAGCAATACATCCTCCGTTAATGCTAGGGTGACCAGATGCTCACGTTTTCCAGGGGACAGTCCCCCTGAATTAAAGACACACACCGGAAAGTCCTAAGAAAGGCCTGCAGGAGAGCAGACAGGTAGACTGCTGCAGTCTACTGACCACTTGCTGGCCTAGTTTTGGAGAATACTGCTGTCCACCAGATGCTAATTAGTGTCAAGTGAGCCCATAACATCACCACAAATGTCTTTTTAAGACATCCAGCGTTAAAAACAGGGCAGGATTAAGGGACTTGTACCACCAGGTGAGGGTAGGTATCTGACTTGTACAGACATACAGTCTACGTAATTGAGTAGCAACCATGCTACCATCTACAAATAGCTCATCGTGTTTAATCTGCTTCACTTTTTTAGCCAGTCATATATGACATAAGGCATATGTTGAGGTTCTGGACTCTGGAGTGGTCAGTCCATTGTTCTGAGAACACCAGCAGCAGCTTCTTTGTTGGAGATGTGTGTCTCCTTTTCTCAGTGAGGAGCTTCTTGAACAGCTACACCTCCTTTCAGACCTCCGTAGCATTGGGGTGTCTTCTCACAGTGGAAGGAAGGATGGAGAGAAACACCTGTGGATGTTCTGATGTCTGAAGCAAGAGTGGGTTTTCTCATCTCTTCCAGGTGGTTGCTAGGAGTAACAGTTCCTCTGTTCCTTTGTAAATGGGTTTAAGACCCTCATTTTAAATGGTCATGAGAGAGACGCATCTAAGGCAGGTGAGTTTCGGTAGCTGTTTGGGTGAATGTTGGTGCTTCTTAGAAGGGACACTGATGTCATTGTCTTCTTTCGTGTCCAGGTGGAGGAGTTACAGTGGCAGCAGGTGCAATGAAAGTGGATGAAATGAAGTCCTGGTAGACTGAATGTCAGTGTTGGAGGCCTCTGTGTAGATTTCTGTTAAATATATCGTTGCTGCCCAAAGAAAAACATGCATCTCCATTTTTGAATTTTATTTTTATGCATCATCTGAACACAGCAGCTGCCGTTTACACGGTCTGAAATTTTCATGATGAATAAACCAACAGAAATGTCCCAAAACTGCTTGGGAAAAAGTCTGGTTCCATTGACTTACATTAGCACTAAACTAGGCTTTTGGCCTCTCCTGTAAAGTTACCATTTTGGAGATGCTGCTGTTTTTCTTTGGACAGTGATGAAACGTATCCTCCTTTTTTGTGGTGCTGAAATATTAATAACTAGTTTTTTCTGGGCTTCCATTTACGAATTTAAGATGGACCACATAATTATTGATTAACTGGTCATTGAAGTGGCTCGTATTTCGAAGATTTTTTACCCTGATGTATGTAAATGAGCTCTGTTCTGATTGGCTGCTCTGTATTGTGTCTAATTCAAAAAGCAGTCCAGGTCAAAACACTTCTCCTGCTCAAACTGCTGTAATCTGGATAAATGGACATTTTTCTGTTTTGGCAGCTTAGTTTCTGGCTGTGGAATGAATGACTTGTGAATGATATGAAACATAATATAGAGAAGATAAAAACAAAAATGTAATAAGGAGTCCAAACAATAAAATAACAACAAAAATAGTGAGATGTAAAAATGTCAAATACAATATTAATAATACTAAAACAATAATAATAAACAATTTAAATAAAGTATTATTATATACACAAGCGATACAATACATAGAATTATATACTAGCATGCTAAGTACATAGTTTGTATATCAAAAATCACTTTCAGGATATAAATCATGAATGCAAGGAAGTATATTAAGTGTACTTAAATTAAGTACAAGACTTTATGTCTTGTGGACCTAATATAAATTGTAAACTATAAGAATACTATGAATTGCTTAACATCTACTATGAATTATTCAGTATCTACTATGAATTATTCAGTATCTACTATGAATTATTCGGTATCGACTATGAATTATTCAGTATCTACTATGAATTATTCAGTATCTACTATGAATTATTCGGTATCTACTATGAATTATTCGGTATCGACTATGAATTATTCAGTATCTACTATGAATTATTAAGTATCTACTATGAATTATTCGGTATCGACTATGAATTATTTAATATCTACTATGAATTATTTAATATCTACTATGAATTATTTAGTATCTACTATGAATTATTCAGTATCTACTATGAATTATTCGGTATCGACTATGGATTATTCAGTATCTACTATGAATTATTCCGTATCTACTATGGATTATTCAGTATCTACTATGGATTATTCAGTATCTACTATGAATTATTCCGTATCTACTATGGATTATTCCGTATCTACTATGGATTATTCAGCATCTACTACAAATTATTCAGCATCTACTACAAAGTATTATTTTGTATCTACTATGAATTATTTAGTATCTACATATCGAGGTTTTCTATGATATGGAACCTTTAACAGAAGCTTGTTAACTTTGATCAGAAACGTTTTATGCTACTAATTAATAGTTATGACATCACAAACCACAAGACGTGCAGAGTGGATGAATTCCCATAAAAGGTGTAGATGTGTGCAGTGTGGTCATTCTCCCCCAGGGATTTCAGCTAATAGGAGCCATGGTATTTATAGATGGTCTTTTCAATGCATCCCCTTAATCACTGGCCATCCCAGCTCGTGCCGGACCACCATCCTGCAGGCGTCCACTCAGAGCACCTCCGAGCTGCACTGAAGGTACAGTTTTACCACCATCCTGTAGAATGTTAAAGATATTGCTGTGAAGATGTTCTGTGTGGTTCTGCATGTCCTGAACGAGCTTAACATTGGGCTTAAAGGGCCGTAAACAGCAGTTTACCGTCCTTTCACAGGGCAGCTGCTTTGTGCAGAAGCACACTTGCTCATTTGCTGAGCTTTCCTGAAGCAGTAACGTCTTTATGGTCCTGTTGATTGCTCTTCACCAGCAGGTCATAAACAGCCATGTCCACCGAACGATTCGACTGCCATTACTGCAAAGACTCTCTGCTCGGAAAGAAATACATCCTAAAAGAAGACACGCAGTACTGCACTAAGTGTTACGAGAACCTCTTCGCCAACTGCTGTGAGGAGTGCTCTACGCCGATAGGCTGCAACAGCAAGGTAAGAAAAGCACCACCGTGCTCCCGCAGATCAGCTCAGACTGGAATTTGGATAGAGGTCCTAATAAATTCAAAGTTCACTCATTAACAAAGTCACCTTGGCTAAGCTGATGTGTAGGATTATTGGCCGGTTATTAATCAGAATACTCATTATTTGGTAACAACACTGAAAAATGTGCTGTATTTAATTAAATGTGACAGATTAATAAAACGAATTAAATAAAACAAATTAATGATGTTGATTTGTTTGTAGCAATAATTGTGTATATTATATAATAATGTGCACGAAACACATTAAGTGCTGCACTTTTTATATGTTTACATATATATATGATTTTCCAAATCATATATCAGTACAATTTCTATGAATATACTGTGAATTCAGAAATTGTTATAAATTATTGAGTATCTACTATGTATTATTCAGTAAATCCCATGAATTACTAATATGAATTATTCCAGCATTACTATTATTTATTTAACAAATCCTATGAATTATGCAGTAATTACATTATGCATTATGTATTATTTAGTACCTACTATAAATTATAAACTATAAAAATACTATGAATTGTTTAACATCTACTATGAGTTATTCAGTATCTGCCATGATTTATGCAGTAACTACTATGAATTATTCAGGATCTACTATGAATTATTCAGGATCTGCTATGAATTATTCAGTATCTACTATGAATTATTCAGGATCTGTTATGAATTATTCAGTATCTGTTATGAATTATTCAGGATCTGCTATGAATTATTCAGGATCTGCTATGAATTATTCAGTATCTACTATGAATTATTGAGGATCTGTTATGAATTATTCAGGATCTGCTATGAATTATTCAGGATCTGCTATGAATTATTCAGTATCTACTATGAATTATTGAGGATCTGCTATGACTTATTCAGTATCTGTTATGAATTATTCAGTATCTGCTATGAATTATTCAGGATCTGTTATGAATTATTCAGTATCTGTTATGAATTATTCAGTATCTGCTATGAATTATTCAGGAACTGTTATGAATTATTCAGAATCTGCTATGAATTATTCAGTATCTGTTATGAATTATTCAGTATCTGCTATGAATTATTCAGGATCTGCTATGAATTATTCAGGATCTGCTATGAATTATTCAATAGTTAATTATTTAGTATCTTTATTCTTCTTCTTCTTATTAAATATCTTTATCTGTAGTGAGAAAGTGAAGTTTTATCTGATTATTATCTGATTATTATCTGTGTGTAAACTGAAGGATCTGTCCTACAAAGACCGCCACTGGCATGAAAACTGCTTCAAGTGTGCCAAATGCAGCCGCTCTTTAGTGGAGAAAGCGTTCGCTGCTAAAGACGAGCTGCTGCTGTGCACAGAGTGCTATTCCCACGAGTACTCTTCAAAGTGCACCACCTGCAAGAAGACCATCATGCCAGGTAGGACACGCTGCTCCTCTACACTGACCCAAACAGTAAATTTAACTTTGTGATGATGCGCTAGCGGTGGTGTCATCAATCATTTAAACTCCTATTTTCATCCCACCAGGGCATGTGGGTTTAGACACTTAACTCAGTGCTGGAAAAAGAATGCCAGCCTTTAACTTCCTCACTTCTGGCAGTAATTACAGTGCTTTCAGGGCATATGGGTATTATCATTCTTATTATGTTAATGTTAAACCATTTATGCGGGAATTATGCACACATTTAGATCAAGGAGAGGAGAGCAAAGCACAGCCTGGCACATCTCTGCTACAAATTAGAATTTAGAAGAAGTGCATGTTACAGCTTACCTCCATAGGCTGGGTTAACTGAGATAGATGGAGGAGCTACTTTTTAGGGTAGCTGCTAACCCACTTATGCCATTTGGCAGACGTTCTTGTCCAGAGCAATTTACAGGTGTAACGATAAACAGACGAACCTCGACGCGGCCAGGGCTTAAAGAAAGGCTGGTTTGATTTAGGACATAGGGGGTCGAACTCAGCAACCAAATCCAAGGCAAACCAAGGCAAACATACCAGAAGGGATGAGAACAGAGCCAAAAACCATAAGAACAAGTGAAGGGTCCAAACCAAACAATCAAACCAGCAAACACATTAAAGGGAGAACCAAAAGAGGTCAGAGGTCAAAACCAGAGAGTCAAGTTAGAGTAAAGTAGGAGAGTTGGCAACACCTCGCGCAGAGAGAGCAGACAGACTGGTATATATACAGGGGAACATACTGAGGGACAGGTGAGATGAGTTAGAACCCAGGCGAGAGAGAATGGGAAGGTGGGCTGTGATTGGTGGATTGGGAACACATGGGGATGACGTCATGCGGAGATGGCTGATGGATAGTGTAGTTCGGAGCATCAGAGGTAGAGGGGGAACCCGGAAGCTTGACAACAGTGTACACAGATAGTGTTGGGAGTCTTGTCCAAGGATTCTTATTGGTATAGTATAGGGCGGCTGCCCAGGTGGGGAACTGAACCCCAGTCTACAGCATGGAGGGCAGTGGTGTTGCCCACCACAATATACCAACCACGACTGGTAAATTCACCCAACACACTGTACATGAATCAGTATCCACCCAACACACTGTACATGAATCAGTATCCACCCAACACACAACATACATGAATCAGTATCCACCCAACATACTGTACATGAATCAGTATGCACCCAACACACTGTACATGAATCAGTATCCACCCAACATACTGTACATGAATCAGTATCCACCCAACACACTGTACATGAATCAGTATCCACCCAACACACTGTATATGAATCAGTATTTACCCAGCATGCTGTATATGATTTGGCAAACTCATTTTTGCCAACAAAGTATGATAGCACATCAACAATCACATGCGAAAGTTTAAACATTCCAGGTAAACTTCCACGTTTTGTTAATTGATGAAGTGACAATAAGGGAACACATCCTCATCCCCAGGTGTTTTTGGCATTTTACTGGTATGGCTGCCGGTTTTCATTCCTACAAACCAAGGAGATCACGTGATCAGTTGTTTGAAGCCTGAGCAGTTTATTGGTCAGGTAGAATCAGGTGAGCTCCTGCTGGAGGTTAGGGAACCAGCCTTGTGACTGGAGGGTTGCCAGTTTCATTCCCTGAACCAACAGGACACGACTGAAATGCCCTTGAGAAAGGCACCCCAACTGCTACCCCTGTGCCGTGGTTAGGGCTGCCCACCAGTCTGGGCAAGTGTGCTCACTACCCCCTAGTGTGTGTATGTGGGTGTTTCACTTCTACCCAGAGAATGATTAGCCTCACCTAAAGATGCAGATAAGATCAGACACCTGTTGTAAACTGTTTAGGAAGGGAATTCTGTTAAGGGAAGGGAAGGGAATTCTGTTAAGGGAAGGGAAGGGAATTCTGTTAATAAACGAGGAAAGGAAGGGAATTCTGTTAATAAATGAGTGAATTCCAATCAAAAAGATTATGATGTCTGATGTTATCACATGTAATGCTTTTATGGAAATTCTGATAATAACATTATAATGAACAAACAGTGAATCTGGAGAAACATTTGAATGCTGCAGGAATTTGCAGATGGCATTGTTCTGGGAATACAGGAACGCTGTGTATTAACATGCGGAATTGTGTCCTCTGTAAAAGGATGTGTTAGCTTATTTACACTTACTAAATTAGAGGCATTTAGCGCTCAGGCACAATAAAGAGTCTCTGTATATGTAATATTTAATGTCTAAATCAAACAGAATTAGTGGTTGTAATTCAAGCCCAGTCCATTAGAGAGCTGCACTGCTGTAGAACCTGAAGGATGTCCGGTTCTGATC
>JAVGWN010003724.1:0-10108 GCA_034552555.1 Semaprochilodus insignis | reverse complement strand
AGAGAGAGAGAGAGAGAGAGAGAGAGAGAGAGAGAGAGAGAGAGAGAGAGAAAGAGAGAGAGAGAAAGAGAGAGAAAGAGAGATGAGGAGGGAAGGAGAGAGACAGGATGATATATATAGAGGAAGAGAGAGAGAGAGGTAGGAGAGAGGATGGAGATACGTGCAGGTTAATACTACTGCTAGGTTACTACTACCTCTACTACTACTACCACCACCACCACCACCACTATTACTAATACTATTACTAATAATAATAATAATAAATTAATAATTGAATTGTAAGTCTGATCATGGCAAGGTTCTAAATACTCACGTAGTTTGGTGTCAGGAGGTTTGTACTGTAAATAAATCTTCAGCCAGGTCTCACATTCTTCACATATCTGATCAGCATTTTGACCTTTACCACTATTCCACTCCTCCTCCATCTTCTTAGCCTGACTAACTGATGCTGTCCAATTCTTCAAGGTCCAGTTATAAGAGATGAAGTCTTCTCCATCATAGCCGTATTCATTAATGACATTTAAACCTGAAATTGAGCCGTCAGAACGCTCTCCACCCTCACAGCCAATCCTCCACTGAAGAGTATGACCATCTGAAATATATAATGTATAAAGACAGTCAGAATTATCATCTTCATACATAAGCACTATCAGAGCTGGATTAGTATAATCTGGGGAGGTGATGTAATCTCTGATGACTGTGATTTTAATCCTGTCTGAATCTGAAGTTTGTACAAGGTTATTAATTCTGGAGTGAATTAACTTCTATTAATTAACACTATTAAGTTGATGATGAGTGTATGTATGTATACATGTATGATATATATGATTTCATCTAAACACATATGGACTGTCCAGGTTTCTGGAGCTGTTTTGAGCATGTCAGTAATTACGGCAGGATCGTGTGATGGTAGATGTTATGTGCTGTTATGGGCAGTCAGGAACAGAGTTTGTTCAGTACTACAACAATGTTATTATCATCAGCAGTAACTCTCATGAAGGATGTTCTAATGTATGATGATGATATGACAATTAATGTCACATGATAATTTAAAGTCATGGCGTCCAACATTACAGCATCTGTCATGACAGTAACACTGTATACAGATGACACTGTTCTATTAATGAACATAATCTGTTATGACAAGCCATGACATGTTTATGCTCCATGTTTCTGTTGTAGATGTGACATTAATATTCCATAAACTAAAACCAGCTCACTGTGCACAATGTGTCCCACTACCCACTCACTCAGATCTACTCCTTATGGAGCATTTCACTGCATCCTGCATGAAGATCATTAATAATCATTTATAGAAGGTAAAATCATTTCTCACCTGACTCCTCGTGTCTGAAGGTTTTCATCTGTATGTTGAGGACCGTTTTTAACCAACGTCCATCATAAATCAGCTTCTCAGTGCCGTCTTTCCATTCACTCCCCTTCATCTTCCTCAGCCAGTCCTGTTTAGGAGTCCTGGTACCGTCTGTATCAGTGCTGATACTGCTGTAGGAGTCAATCTGTTCATCATCCAGCAGAGTCACTACACTGAACCCACAGCCTCTGTCTGAAGAGCTTTTAGACTGGACAGTGTAGAGGTAACACAGAGAGTGTGTATCTGTGGAGAAATAAAAGACTGGACATTAAGAACTGATTTAACATCAATAAACTCACACAATCATTTATATGAAGAAATGTCTTGAAGTGTATCAGTTCATTCTTCTGGACTTGTATATTCCATCATCACCTGAACTGATCCAGAAGAACAAGAAGAACCCTTTTCTGTTCCAGCATGACTGAGTCCTTGTGTACAGAGCCACCTCCATAAATAACTACAGTGGTCTGCACAGAACCCTGACCTCAACCCCATTGAACACCTTTGGGATGAACTAGAATGGAGACTGTAAGCCAGACCTTCACGTCCAACATCAGTATGTGACCTCACACATGGTCTTCTGACTGAACGGACAACAATTCCCACAAACACACTCCAAAATCCTGTGGAATAGCTTTTGACCATATAGTGGATTTCCTCCTCATGTTAGTCTGTCAGAGAAACACACCCACTGGCCACTTCATTAGGTCCACCTCTTTGTATCTACACCCATTGGCCACTTTATTAGGTACACATCCTTACATCTACACTCACTGTCCATGTTATCAGCTCCAATGACCATGTAGGACACTCTGTAGTTGTACAGTTCCAGACTGTAGTCCATCTGTTTCTCTGTATACTGTATTACCCTGTTCTTCAATGGTCAGGACCCCCACAGGACCACCACAGAGCAGGTATGATGTGGGTGGTGAACTTGCCCAGAGGTTTCTAAACCTTGGTGTAGTTCATATCAGGCACAATGATATACTCCATATGTAAATTAAGAGATTCAGTGGATTATGGAAAGGGGGGCACGTGTTCTTGGACCTGAATGTAACCGGCACCAGAATTTCGACTATGGTAATAAAACAAAAGTGAAACTGAACCGAACTCGCAGCATCAGACTCTGGATCAGTTTAACGTAAACAGGGTTCCTTCTCAGTTAGCCTGATAACTCAGGTATAAACCAGCCTGTCCACTAGGAGGAGAGCCACAGAACATCCCTACTGGACTACTGGACTGGAGTCCTCCAGTTACTGAGAGACCCCGCTGTGAAATCCCCCCGAGGTGAGGTTAAACGAGGTCAAATGTAAGATGAGAGCAGTAAAGGTAGCATGAAGCCCACCTGTGTAATGTACCGTGCCGTCTCACCTGTATGTAGTCTGTGATATGTGTACTTTCTGGTCTTACATTGAAAACAACATTAAAGAAACACAATACAGGAGATGATCTGAAGGAGTGATCAGTCAACAGAAGAGTGTGAACAGAAGAGTGTTGTCGTCTACTGCTGGGTCTGAAACAGTCCACTGGTTTACTCGTTCACTGATGACTACTTGGACTGTTCTATGTGGAACACTATCTATTGTAGCAGTGAGGGAGAAAACAGAGGGAATGAGGACGTGTCGTGTTGTAGACAAGGTGACTCCTGGTTCCCATCACCACCACCGTAAAGAACCACTTCTGAACATATCTAGAACAATCTGTGGAATTCCTCTTTCAGTAAACTGTGTGTTCTAATTTAAATGAGATGGTTTTATGTGTGCACAGCTGGAAGAGCTGGGTTTGATAGTCCTGTACTGGGTAGTGGTTTAGAGTTCTGCTCATAATGAGCCAAAGCTGTCACTACTACTATCAGCAAACACAGATATATAATAATTACCTCATTTAGTAATTACAATTTAACATCCAATCAGAATTCAGATCTTGAGTGAGGTTCTGGAAAAGGAACGTGTGCAGTGCTTTAGCATGTACTCAAGTTCATATTCATACTGCAGTGAATGTCTGTGTCATAACCTACACAATCTCCCACATACTACTACCACTACCTCCACCTCCACCTCCACCACTACTACTACTACTACTATTAATAATAAAAATATATATATATAATAATAATAATAATAATAATAATAACCTACATAATCAGGAGCCTGTCACTGAAGGTGCTGGCCAGTCTCTTGTAATGGGTGAGAGGTGTTCTCCATTATGGATGCCAGCTTGGTCAACATACTCCTCTCCCCAACTACCTCCACTGGGTCCAACACACTCTTCTGTTCACACCCAAGTATAGTGTTCCTCAGGGTCTGTCTTAGGACTGATATTATTATTTTTTTTAATCAAAGTCTTTTTATTAGTTTTACAATATACATTGTCCACCTGCCCCACCAACCCCACAGACCTGCAGCTAGATACGATGTGTTCACTGCTTCTCCATAGCTACAACATTGCAGAATTTAAATGAATAAATAAATGAATAAATAAATAAAATAAAATACATATTACAGGGTCAGGCTCTCTGTTTCCATATTTTCCAAAAAAGGACTGCCATATTGTGTAGAATCTCTGTACAGACCCATGAAGAGAGTATCTAATCTTCTCCAGCTTGAGACACTGCACAACCTCTTTGATCCATTGAGAGTAAGTAGAGGGAAGAGGGTCTTTCCACCTGAACAGTATTAATTGCCTGGCTAGTAAAGTGCAAAAGGCTAATATGCTGCCTTTATTTTTATCTAGACGGGCATCTAGTGGGAGGACCCCAAATAATGCAGCATAGGGAGAACAATCTAGTGGTGTTCCCAAAATTTCTGAGAGAGTATCAAAAATAGACTGATTTAGTTTTGGACATGTCCAAAACATGTGCAATAAGTTTGCAGGGTCTTGTTTGCACCTATCACATGTTGACTCCAAGTCTGGTCTAACCTTGGCCAGTCTTACTTTGCTCCAATACAATCTATGTACTACCTTAAACAGAATGCCGTTGGCAGATAGAAGATGAATGTATTGTATGAATAATTCTATTCCATATTACCTCTGGAATTTGTTCGTTCAGAATCTCTTCCCACCTGCTTTTGGAACTCTCTATGATTATTGGGTTATGTAATATGAGGAGCCCATATATCCTGCCTATAACTTGTCTAGAGTCTGTCCCCAATTTATAAATGAGATCTAACAAGGATGTACAAGGGTATAGAGGAAAGCAATTGTAAATATCTGAAAAAATGTGCCCTAGGAATATTACATTTCTTCACCAGCTGTTCAAGGGATGCAACATTTTTGTCTATATAGAATAGTGTATTGATGAGATTCCATACTTAGACCAATAATATTCCATCTGATATTGAGGGGTTAAACATATGTTTTTTTGTTATTGGAGCATGTAGTGAGGCATAGTCTAAAAGCCAGCTTAAACTGATTTCAAAATTTTACAGATTGTTTAACAATGGGATTATTGTTGTAATAGGAGATAGGATTTTCCCATGGGAGTTTAGAGCACAGCAAGGCTGACAAGGAGGTGGAGTTACAGAATGAATTTTCTACGATTACCCACTTAGGGGTATCAGAGTCCTCTGCATATTCCATCCAGTACAACAAAGTTCTAATATTAGCTGCCCAATAATAGAAACAAATATGCCATACCACCCCGGGATGGAGGTTTCTGCAATATACTTTTCTTTATTTGTGGGGTTTTTTTAATTCCATATAAAAGCTGATACAAGTGCATCTATAGATCTAAAGAGAGAGCTGGTCAAGAAAATAGGAAGGCTCTTAAATAAATATAAGAACGTAAGTACCACATTCATCCTAACTGTATTGATCCTTCCACACAGAGAGAGGGGTAGCAGATCCCAACATTTGATATCCTGTTTCAAAAAAGATATCAGAGGGAGAATTTGGATCAATAAAGATCTNGATCCCAACATTTGATATCCTGTTTCAAAAAAGATATCAGAGGGAGAATTTGGATCAATAAAGATCTTTGTAGTTGTGTGTAATCCATATTCCTAAATACCTGAGATTAATTTTGAAAGGGGTTGAACTATAGGAAATAACCTTTGCAGCATCATTAATTGGCATCAGCTCACTTTTAGAAAGGTTTATTTTGTAGCCCGATATTTTTCCAAATTCTAATAACCTAGGAAGGCTCGACATAGGGTCAGAAATATACAGCAATAAGTCGTCTGCATAAAGAGATAACTTATGCTCTTGGTCCTGCACAAAATGCCTTTTATATGAATATTCTGACGTAGGACTATCGCTAATGCTTCAATAGCTATGTTAAACAACAGTGGAGATAATGGACAGCCTTGGCGTGTGCCTCACTGTAGTAGAAAGTAAGCAGACAGGTTGTTATTGGAGCACACGGCAGCCATGGGGGAAGAGTATAACATCTTAATATAGGATATATATTTTGGTCCAAAAACAAACTTTTCAAGTGTGTAAAATAGATCCCCTACCCCTGTCACCTAGCTGAAGATGATGGCAACACCCCCCCTCCTAGTAGTGTTGTTAGTGGGGAACAACTCAGTGGTCCAACATGTTGGCTCCCGCCAAACCCTTCACACATAGAAATGGAAAAAAAATGAGAGAAGAATAAGGCGCGCCATGACGTTTTAGCATTTGCTGAAACCAAAAAACCACGTAAGGGCTACTCCAGCGACATTAAAATTTATACTACCTGAATGAAGTACATACAGTCAGTGGCACTGCCTCAAATAAAGAATGCATGCTCTGAAGCAAACAGGCCAAGATGACTCAAGTTGCAGTGATGCCGTTCACATAGGCCATCGCCTTTTCAGGATCCAGAAATTCCTTCACTTCTCTATTGAATGAGATGTGGAGCCAAGACGGAAACACTATGCCATATCGACTGTCTTGTCAGATTGCGGTATAGTGCAGAAAGATGACAATGGGTTCTCCCTTGTAGCGAAGCAGTACATCCACACAGTCCTGGTAGTAGTGAATTTTGGTGACAACGACCCGTGGCTTTCCAGTAGGCATTCCAACTGATTTCAGGGTGTTTTGTCATATACCAAAACACAAATTATACTGTACTTGTGGAAAAAATGTGCAATGGATGTAAAAGAAGTAAGCCAGGAGGCATTCTCCTACTCCATTGCCGACTCACCAGCGCCCTCATCATTTTGACTAGGACTTTAGAATTTGGAGATTTTTTTAGTGATACATTCCAAATCAATGATCCTTGTTCCTAACCATCTGAAATTTTGATTTTCACAGGTCTTTTGTCTAATATTATATAAAGCCTGCAGAAGTCTGCAGAAAAAGAACACAAAAGATTGTGCAATATAGTCAGCTGAGTTTGTAGCTCTTGCCGACTTGAGAATCTCCAGTTCACAGTGTGATCTCATCAGTACAGCAAAGACGGGCTCCACTCCTGAATCCTGCAGGTCATTGTTACTGAGGTCCAATTCTTTCTGGGGGGATTTATCTATTTTTCACATGCATTTTTCCCTAAGATTTCACAACATCAGTCTGCAGAGAGACAACACAACAGATTGTGCAGAACTGTCAACTGAATTGTAAAAAAGTTTTAAAAGTAGTGTAGACAGAGTTTCCAAGAATATGATCTAAATCCCTTTTTTCATTGGAAAATGAAAATGGGATTGCATCTTTGCAGTTAAGTGCAATTTTTATATTTATTTTTTGTAATAATTAGGGGCAAATATCATTTCTTTGGAATTGGGAATTAAACTCTTAAATTCTGACTAGAACTTGGAACTTGGGGGTTATTTTTTGGTACATTCCTAATCAAAGATCTTTGCTCCTAATCATCTGGAATTTTGACTAGGACTTTAGAATTTGGGGATTGTTTTATTGATGCATTGCAAATCAATGATCTTTGTTCCTAACCATCACTCCTGAATCCTGCAGGTCATTGTTACTGAGGTAGAATTCTTTCTGGGAAGATTTATCTAGTTTCAAAACTGTTCCCAGTTTTTCCCTAAGATTCCACAACATCAGTCTGCAGACAGACAACACAACAGATTGTGCTGAATTGTCAACTGAATTGCAAAAATGTTTAAAAAGTAGTGTAGACAGAGTTTCCAAGAATATGATCTAAATCCCTTTTTTATTGGAAAATATAAGACAGCATCCCAAAAAATGAGAAATATATGCCTCCAAATCAGTGGTTCTGACCTCCTGACACCAACAGCAGAGTTTACACTGAATAGTTTACTTCCGTTTCCGGATTGATTCTAGAAGAAACGGACTCATCCCCTCCGAGTGCAGGTAGTCACAGGGTCATACAGGACCTCAGAGGACTCCACTGGACTGGACTCCAGAACTGCACCCAGAACAAAGCTACATTTCTCCTGCAAGCTAACTCCTGCTCATCCTCCTGTACAGAGTCACACCAATGCGGAAAATGACCCGTATACCGGCACAGCCAATGAGAGCTCAGAATCATGAAGCTGCGCTGGGATTCACACTTTCCGCCTCAGACAGTCTGCTCAGTAAGGTAGAGTCATGAAGATGTTAACACATGTATTTTGTAAAGTATGAGATAGATAAAGATCTACCTGCACACTAGATCCAGTTCCTACAAGTTTACTGAAAGAGGTTCTGCCAGAAATAACCCACCTTTTCCTGCACAAAATGCCTTTTATATGAATATTCTGACATAGGACTATCGCTAATGGATCAATAGCTATGTTAAACAACAGTGGAGATAACGGACAGCCTTGGTGTGTACCTCAGTGTAGTAGAAAGTAAGCAGACAAGTTGTTATTGGAGCACACGGCAGCCATGGGGGAAGAGTATAACGTCTTAAAATAGGATATATATTTTGGTCCAAAACCAAACATTTCAAGTGTGTAAAATAGATAACCCCACTCCACCCTGTCAAAAGCTTTTTCAGCATCGAGTGATAGTAAAATCTCTGGAGTGACAGATGGAGTGGGGCTATAGAGAATATTTCAAAGACCATATATTAAAGAAAGAGTGCCTATTCTTCATAAAACCCATTTGGTCTGTAGAGATGATAGAAGATAAAGACTGTTCGAGACGGAGGGCTAAAAGCTTTGAAAGAATTTTTACGTCTGTATTCAAGAGTGATACTGAGCGATATGAACTACATTGAAGAGGATTTTTGTCTTTCTTCAAGGTAAACAAAATGGTTGCTTCACGCATGGTTGGAGGGAGGGACAGAGAAGCAAGTGATTCCTGAAATACAGACAGCAGAAGCAGAGCAAGCTGTACTGAAAATGTTTTGAAAAATTTGGAGGGATTGCCATCTGGTCCAGGAGATCTGCCACGTTGCATACTCCTGATCAATTCTAGAATCTCCTCCGCAGACATTTCCTAGGCTTGCAGCTAATTTCTATAAGTCTATTTTGGGAATTTCAAGATTCTGAAAAAAAAATATCTAAAGCAGAGTCATCCTCTGGTGGCTATCAATATCATAATAATGATAAAAACATGAATTTATTTTTAAATGTTCAATGTGCTTTAACCCTTGTTCATTGCATATTTCAAGTATACACTGATTTGCTGTTCTTTGCCCAACTGGGGTGCAAGAATTTGAAAGGATTGCAAGAAAGGATTAATAATAGGGAAAGTAAGGAAGCAAATATACATTTTATTGAAAACTGGGATTATAATCTTGGATTTAAATATTTGGAATTTGGAAAAAGTTTAGGTCTCTAAAAACATATGTAACACCTCCCTAAAGGCGCCCAGTAAGAAATTTAGGGGGCGTACATCTCAGTAATGGTTAACCCTTGGTTAAATACCCTAATAAAGAATAGTAAATAGCGTGGTGCCTCCATAAACATTCATATACATTAAAAAAATAAAAATAAAATAAACAAGCCACCCACAAGTATTCAGTGAGAAAAATAAATGCTAGCTTGCTTTATTAAGACAGTTTAGTTTTAACCCCAGTTACTGAAATAAAATAAAATGATGAAATAAAATAAATTAACCCAAACTATAAGTCCCCTTTAAATTCTTTAAACTCAAGCCTCTTAGGTGTAAACACAATAGATCTCACACTTCAGAAACAAAGGATAACAATGGTATAATACCAGGAAGTTCAAACTTAACAGACCTTAATGTTTAAATCAGTTTACACAGATTCAGGACAGTACCAAGTATATTTTCTGAGCGTTCAAATTTTAACTCAAACGCTTGTAACGTTAGGGCCCATATTTCGTTGGTGCACTTATGAGAGACCTGAGACTGAGAGTGATTCAGAGAGTCAGAAGATTCAGTTGAACCGATACTCACGGATCCCAGGAGCACACGGAGAAAGCGTCTCGGTATCCACGGCAACAACGCAACCGAGCAGTACTCACGATTCACAGAGCTGACTTGCGATTCTCCGAAGAAACAGTCTTGGCACTTCCAGCTGGATACAGATGCAGTTTCCACACGAACACGAAGCTCGGAGTGCAGCGAAGTCCCGGCGATGCACGAAGCCTGGCAGTGTCCATTAACATGTGCTCGCACTCACGTCCCGCTGCCTCCTGCTCTTCCCGGTACGCTAAACTCCCAGAGGTGGCTGGACTGCCGCACAAACACTGTTCAGCGAACGGAATGAACTGCTACAGTTTTTGTTAAACTTGAAGCATTTACAGTCTGTAAACTTAGCTGTTAAAACGGAGAAAGTCACGCAAAACTCCGAAGGAAACCAGTAATGCTCAGCAAACTTCTCTGTCCTCTGTCCTCTGTCCTCTGTCCCCTCTCTCTCTCTCTCTCTCTCTCTCTCTCTCTCTC
>JAVGWN010003723.1:0-10109 GCA_034552555.1 Semaprochilodus insignis | reverse complement strand
ACCAGTCTGAGACAGTCAGTACAGAGGATGGAGCACCAGTCTGAGACAGTCAGTACAGAGGATGGAGCACCAGTCTGAGACAGTCAGCACAGAGGATGGAGCACCAGTCTGAGACAGTCAGTACAGAGGATGGAGCACCAGTCTGAGACAGTCAGCACAGAGGATGGAGTGATGTGTGAAACTGTTACTAAGAAAAATAAGATAAATTAAAAGTGCAGTACAGCAGAACAGGAAGTGAGAAAAGTGTCCCGAATGTGGATTGTAATGTGCATTGTTCAGCTGTTCATGAGTGTTATGGCATGTGGGAAGAAGCTTCTCTGTAGACTGGTTGTCTTGATCCTCATTTCGCTAAAGCGCCGGCCTGAGGGAAGACGTTGGAACAGGTGATTGCCAGGGTGTGATGGATCAGTGATGATCTTCTCTGCACGCTTCCCGGTTCTGGAAGTGTGCAGATCCAATAGTGTGGGTAGACTCCAGTGGTCTTCTCTGCAGACCTGATGATGCGCTGCAGTCTGTGAGTGTCATGTTTGGTGGCTGAGCTGCCCCACACTGTGATGGACATGGTGATAACAGATTCTATAGTGGCAGTGTAGAACTGTACCATCAGCTCCTGGGACAGGTTGAACTTCCTCAGCTGACGCAGGAAGTACATCCTCTGTTGGGCTTTCTTGATGATGGAGCTGATGTTGCAGTCCCACTTCATGTCCTTGGTGATTGTCGTACCCAGGAACTTGTAAGACTCCACAGCCATCACAGTTCTGTCCAGGATGGTGAGTGCTGGAAGGGCTTGGGGGGCTTCTCCTGAAGTCCACTGTCATCGCCACTGTTTTTACTGTGTTCAGCTCCAGGTTGTTCTGTTTGCTCCAGAGGACTACCTGATCAACCGCCCGTCTGTAGGCAGACTCGTCATCGTCCTGGATGAGACCAATGACTGTCATATCGTCTGCAAACTTCAGGATTTTGATGGAGGGGTCCACGGCGGTACAGTTGTTGCAGATGTTCTTTACAGTGGCAGTGATGGGAACCAGGGGTCACCATGTCTACAACACACATATAGACATTTAATTTACTATCTAAACCACCAGTGCACCTACACGTGTCTTCTGAGTTTTATATCAGGGTAAAAAATCCATCATAAAGTGTCAGGAATTGGCTTAATTTTGGAAACTGTGACAGACTAAACTGGAAGCTTGCAGAGCTAAAAGTAAGACCAGGTTTACTGGGAGAACAAACCAGCAAGCTAAGTGACAAAACGAGACATGAAACAAGAACCAAGAAGCAAGAAACCAGAGTCAAAACCAAACAGCAAATAAGAACAGGCAACCAAACACAGGGAGAACCCAAAGGTAGAACCCAGGTACAAAACCAGAAAAACTGGCAGAAACAGTAGAAGAACACTTAGTAGGGACACTCAGGTGGCAATAAGTCACAAAGAGGCAAGACAAACAAAGGAGTATGTATACAAGGTGTGTAATGACAGTCAGGTGTGAATGATTAGGGATGAGGAATAGGAAGGCTGCTCATGATTGGTGGAAGGGGAACATGTGGTGATGATGTAATTCGGAACAGCAGAGGCAGGAGAACCCAGAAGCATGAAAATTTTGGCTAAAATAGGTATTAAACTACAAAACAACACCCAAAGACAGAGTTAAAACTCTCGATGGACATTAATACACATATTCTGGTTAAACTGCATGTATGTGTTGATGTTCTAAGTGCAAATAAGCTGCACGTGTTCCACAGAGAAACCGGTTCTGCCTATGTTAATACACAGTTACTGTTCATTTGCTGAATTTAACATACTGGGGGAAAAAATTTAAACGTAACCTATATTTTATATTTATTTTGTTTTCTTATATGTTAATCTGTGCACTGAAGCCTGCATACAAGTGTGTCCTAATGTCACTTACCTTTATATTTAAGGCATTTAGCAGACACTGTTATCCAGAGCGACTTACAACCGTGCTTAGTGTTTAACCGTGCTTAAAGTTTCCTAGCTAGTACAAGAAGGTAAGAGTCTAAAACTCGCCTTGAGCTCAGACGCTGCCTGAACAAGGGCCAGTGCTGATACCTAGAAAGAATAATACAGAGTTAAATACAGCATAAGAGCACTACCTGGCAACCCCAACCCAGTGCTTAGAGAGAAGTTACTCTAATCTCAGTATCAGTGCTAAAGCGTTTCAATATTTACATCTATTAGTGCTCATGTTAGTGCTTCAGTCTGCGTTTGAAGACCGCATAGCAAACATCGATATTTGTTTTTCAACTCATCTGTTTGAATGGAACAGACACTACTACATACCATATTTAAGACTGGAGTGTGCATTGTTGGAAATAGTATAGTATCTTTCCATTGTTGGGATATTAAAATGTATATTTCAAAAAACAGATTTAATTGTGATTAAAAAGAAAATTTGCCGGAATATTAATACTGATAATAGGGATGAACAATTTGGGAAAATATCTAATTGCAATTTTTCTGAGCAATATGCTCCAAAAACTTTATCTTATCAAGTAAAAGCATCTTTAGTGAATATATCTAATATTCCTAATTAGGAGATTGGTAAGGAATATTATAATAGTGTTTTATTCCATTAACAGATCATTTTACTTGTTTTAAGCATTTTTTCTTGAAATCAGCAAAAATTATCTTCATTATTTCTCAAAACTAGAAATGATCTGCTAGTGTAATAAAACACTTTCAGTGGATATAATGACTATTTACTAGAATAAAAGTATATAAACAGGTGAATATTCGTACTACAGTCTCATAATGAGAAATATTAGATATATTAACTACATTTAAGATGTTTTCACAATGTTAATGTTAATAATGTAGGCTAATATTATAGGTTAAAATTATAGCTCCAGCAATTTTAAAATTAGGATTTTGATATAATAATTATTATATAATAATAATAATTAATAATAATTAATTTTTCAGTCCTAGTTGGTAAAGAATGAATATAATATGTTTTCTTTGAGGACTATTTTTTGCCTGAGGGCGTCTTTCATGTATCCCTCCACCGTGAGTTGGAGTTTAAGGCCAAAACTAGAGCTTTTAGAGGTGGACGTCTGGTTCCGTTCACCACCACTGAAAACAACTGTGAGCGTTTCACACCAAACCACTCTGACGGACTCTTCGTACATCTCAACCTCTTAAAACCCTCTTTGTGGAAAATCAGTGCTGTGGAGAAGCTGGACTGAAGCAGCTTCATCCCGAGGCCGGTCGGTGTTCCTGATCCAGACTTATTGAAGAACCTACGTCAGTGTTTACCAGCAGTAGACAACACCAGAGCCCCCACTCTGCAGCAGGCCAGCGCTGATGGTGTTGCTAGACATTCATGTTATCAGACAAACAGAATTCCAGTCCAGCACAGCCAACACAGTCAAACGGCTCAGAAGACATGCAGTGGACATTATGTCCTGCCACATGCTTTAACTTTGCCTAGTCAGAGAGACAGTTTAGTTCCCTCTGAGCAACAGGTGAGCTCATCTGACCATCATGCTGACAGATCTGAGGCGGTCAGCAGCTGTGTACAGTACAGGGCTCTCTCTCTCTCCAGCCAGGAATCTCAGTGTTTATCCCAGGATATCAGAACTCTCCAGATCCTGGCATGAACCAGGAGAAAGAGTATGGAAATATCAGGTGCCAGAAGTGAAGAACAAAGAGTAAACGGGGTGAGCTATGAGGCATCAGTGGTGCAAAGAGAAATCACAGTCTGTTAAATATCCTACTGTACAAAACAGCATATCCAGTACTGAAACCTAGCAGAGCTACATAAACAAATACAGATACTCATCTCTACTGCACTGTTTCAATAGAATAGAATAGAATAGAATAGAATAGAATAGAATAGAATAGAATAGAATAGAATCCATTTATTGTCTTTGTACTTGCAACCAACGAAATATAGCGCGACCCTCTCCAAGAAGAAATAATAAACAATAAAAAGAGCAGTAATATACAACATAGATAGTTAAGATATTTACATATGGATGGTGCACTCAATGGGAGAATTGGAGTAAACAATATAAATACAATATAAATACAACTTAAATATAAATAAATAAGTTCTGGATGTGCAAAATATGCAGAACGTATAAGCTGACAGTATTTATACGTGTTGTAATTATTATTTATCTTTCTAATCTCATTATTTCTTAAACCTAGTATAAAGTATATTATAGTAGTATACTAGTATATAGCAAATGTATAGAAATAAGTGGAATAATCTTATAATATTCTGAAAACAGTCTCATAATGAGAAATATTAGACCTATTAAGTACATTTAAAATGATTTCACTTGCTAAGATGCCATTTTTAGGTTATAGGTCATAAATTAAGCTCATTGCTCAGTAATACCCAAATTACACACTTCTAAATGCTGTATTCACTATTAATTATGCGTTATTAATCATGACCTGTATTAGTGTATAATAGCTGGGCATTTATTCAGTTTATTTATTCATTACTAAGCATACATTATCACCTAAATGCTCTTATAAATGTACAGGCACGATTCCTGAATGTTCCACGTTTTGTCAAGTGACTTCTGGAATTCATTACTTTACAGCGCATAAGAACTTTAAAATGTCTTTGGTTCTTCAAAATATCCTCCATAATATTGAAATAAAATTGAAATAAAATTATTTCACATTAGTGTACATTGAAAGTGAAGAATGTTTTTGCCCTCTACTGTAAAGTTGCTAACAGTGTATCTACAGTGCAGTTATATGTATTACTTAGGAGAAAAGGTTTTTAGTTGTTTGTTTTCAGTCTGTTGCCTGAAAGTTTGAATGCCTCACTAATATGCTAAAATTGCCAAGTCTGTGATATGCTATTCTACATTGCAAAATTAAATAAAAGTAAAATTAAAAATAAAAATAAAATAAAAATGATATTAAATGTAGGTAATATATCTAATATTTCTTATTATGAGGCTGAGGCTGTTATAAGAATATTATAAGATAATTCACTTGTTTATAGCCATTTTCCGTTGTTTATAGTTATTTTATCTACCAAAAGTGTCATATTCCATTAGCAGATCATTTTACTTGCTTTGAGAAATATTGAAGACAAATTTGCTTAATTCGAGTTTCTAAATTAGGCACTTCTAAATGCTATATTCACTACAAATCAAATTTTCATGTTCAGTAAATTGCATAACAAAATGTTTGTTGTGCTATTTACATAAAAGACCACTACACTGCAAAAACTGGATTAAATGTAGTTAATACATCTAGTATTTCTCATTATGAGACTGTAGTAAGAATTTTATGATTTGGCGCCTTTTTCTATACATTTCCATTAGTTTGAAATAATAAGTTGTAGTTTATTACAGCTAAAAAGCTGGTAATTTTACTTACTTTGAGAAATAATGATCTTTTTGCTTCAAGTTCCAAAATTCTTTAGTAAGTAAACCAAAAATTAGACACTTCTAAATGATGTATTCACTACAACTATATAATCATCATATGCAAATTATTGAGGGTGAATTATAATCTAAATTCTACAATCGTATAACTGTAAAATGTGGAATACTTGGTTCCTACACTGCAAAACATGAGATCTTAAAATTGTCTCATATGTACTTGATATATGTTAAAATTCTCAGTTTGAGATTATTGTAAGATCATTTTAAGGTTATTTAACTTATTTCCTGACTTTTTTACTTGTTACTTGTTTTAGTTGATTTTAGTTGATTTTAAGGTAGCATTTAGTTGTTCTCGGTAGCATTAAGTGACTTTAGAGTTAATACAGATTTATTTATTAATTCCCTAACTCTTCAAGATTTGTTCCATCTTCTAAAGTGCACTTTTAGTCGCTATTCAAATATGAAATATATTGATTAAATCAACTTTTGTCAAGTTTAATTACAAATTCCATAAATAATTATTAATATTCATCTTCCCAAAAACATGGAAAACTTGTCAGTATGTGTTCCATACACAAGATTAGTGACTAAAACTAGACTTACAGAATATGATCACATCATTACTCATTAGCTCTCAAGTAATAAGTTGCAATAAAGCTATACACTTCAGACTATCTAGAACCTGCAGCAATCACATGCTGCCAATTATAGACCACTAATATGTACATTTAGATGAGATATATGCAAATTTAGAGAATTAATTTAATAAAATGTGCTCAGTACTTTACATAAACTGTTTCTTAAAGTGTTTATTGTGCATAATAATGTGATTATCTAATAATGTGATAATGTGTATAATAATGTGAATAAAGTGATTTTCACCTCAATTTATGGACTAATACAGGTCATATTAAATAAAGCTTAATGCACAGTGAATAATCCATATGGGAATGGTTAATTTGGGCTTAATTAAGCAACTAATAAAGCCTTAATAATATAATATGTGTTCCTTATGAAATGATACCATGTAATTGTATAGAAACTGGTGGAATAATCTTATTATACTCTTACAACAGTTTTATGATGAGAAATATTAGATATATTAACTACATTTAAGATGATTTTGGCAGCCGATATATCATTTTTATGCAGTGTGATTATGAATAACGCTTTCTGTATCTCTTATAAATGTCTAATTTGGGCTTTATTGAATAAGAAATGTGTATTCTCAGAAAATAGCTTTTAACTCTGCTAACTTTTAATGAACAGTAATTATCTTTATTGGAATATGTCTCTTGGTCCATGTTTTTGATCAGACAGTGATGGTATATAGCTAAAATGGAGCTGTTCAGTTGTAAATGGTTCTAACTCTGACTGCTAAGCTTATTTCTAAACTCTTCTCTTGTGGCCTGGTTGGGCTTATTTTGGACATGAACAATGCTGAAGGGTCTGCTGACAGGTCTCGCTGCAGCCACCGGGTGATCTCACGTTCTTTTTGCGGCTCTAGCTGGTTGACTCCCACCTCCCAAAAAAGCAACGGCATCACTGACCAGAGCTTTGTTGCACGCCTCTTCTGATCCTGTTCTTAAAGGCTTGTCCATCTGCTGCCTGCTGCAGACCTTCAGACACCCCCTCCTGACATCGACACTGGTCACCTCCAGAGCAGCAGACAGGGCAGGTTTACACAGTGAGCTGTCGTCACTGCCCTAAGGAAAGCCATGAGCACCTTTGGCTATCGGCGGGAGCTGAGCAAGTACGAGGATCTGGATGAAGATGAGCTGCTGGCCTCGCTGTCCCCTGAGGAGCTCCAGGAGCTGGAGAAGGAGCTGGCCGACATCGACCCAGATGATAACNACATCGACCCAGATGATAACGTCCCTATCGGACTAAGACAGAGGGACCAGACGGTCAAAACTCCTACGGGCACGTTCAGCAGAGAGGCTCTCATGAAATACTGGGAGAACGAGACGCGCAAGCTTCTGGAGAATGAGAGGATTGGGTCCTCAAGCCCACAGGTCAGTGGATCACCAACAAATAAGTTGATGTTAAATGTACAGGGAGGTAACATAACATACGACCTCCCCATGGGTGGCGGCATTGGGGGGGGTGTTAAAAGTAGGATTTAAGTTAGGTTTAACACACTGTTACAGCTAAGACTTCCTTTTCTTATTTAAAGCTGCCGAGTGCAGGTCTATTGGGAAGGAAGATAAAGGTTACCAGGAACGATAAATGATGATAAATTTAGACTGATATGATCAATATTTATTGAGCTACACGTACAGAAGTAGTGTCTCTCAGTATGGCGTCCGCCCGCCATGTTTGCTAACCCAACATGCCAGATGTCTCGGTGTGGAGTTGTAGAGGTTCCTAATGGTGTCCTGTGCTTAGCCATCCCATGCAGCTTGAATATCCTCACACATTTTCTGCAGATGGTGCAGTAGGGGTGGAGGTGGAGTGACACCAGGCCTTCTGGACGTGTGATGCGTGACAACACTAACTTTTATCTTGGTGCTGACCACGGTGCCTCCACACACGGATTTGTTGGTTGTCTCCACCAAAACAAAAGCAGAGATGAGCACTGAAGATGACCCGCTGCCGTTCTGAGTCACTCCATGACAGTCTGGAACGACACCACTGCAGTCTTTGGTGACATTGACGTGGTCGTCATAATGGTCTGCGTGCATGTAGTCCTGCGTGGTGCAGCCGTCTGCCAACAGGATGACTCATGGAAGGCATCACTGCTCACTGAATGTCTGCAATCGTGGCTGTTGGGTCAGTCACTTACAGCAATAAGGCCCGTTCTTGCTTTCATCATATGTACAGCCAAGCAAGAAACTTGAATCATTAACATGTCTCTCAATGTCAAAAACCTACCCATCAAGTTTCATTCCTGTCGGCTGATTCCCTCTGAGTGCAGCTATTCTTTTCTTTTGATGATGAGTGTTTATTTTGTGGTATTAGGAAACTTTAAGTTATTGATTATTCCCAGACATTCACTGTCCTGACCACGTCTAACACTTCTGAGCCACAAGGTTGTATGCTTTACTGAATTTCATTCTCATTCTCCGGTTTACAGGATGGAGAGAATAATGAAAAAGAGGAATGTGTGACTGAAAGTGAGGAATCAGAGGAGGAGAAGGAAACTGACGAGAAGAATGAAAAAGGAGAATGTCAGGACCATGAAAGTGTGGAAGATGATGATAAGGAGGAAAGTGAACTGGAGAACCCTGTGACTGAAGACGAAGAGGACGAAGATGTGGATGAGGATGAAGAAGAAGAAGAAGAAGAAGAAGAAGAAGAGGAGGAGGAGGACGAAGAACAAGAGGAACATTCCAAAAAGGAGAATGTCGTGGAGAAGTGCACTCCTCCGTACACCATGCTAAATGGTCACTCTGCGCTCAAACCAGAGGAGCCACCAAGGAGAAGTTCACCACTTGACCTGGGCTTCAGAGCTCAAGAGTCCAGCCAGCTGTCTGGTAACCCCACAGTGGTGGACGAGGCTCTGGAGAAGACCCTCAGCGACGACCCTGATACTGCCGAGGTCAACCTCAACAACATCGACAACATCCCTCAGGAAACCCTCATCCGGTTTGCAGAAGCCCTGTGCTCCAACACGCATGTGCGCATCTTCAGCTTGGCCAACACACATGCGGACGACCAGGTGGCCTTCGCCATTGGCAAAATGTTGAGGGAGAACCGGCACATCACTAACCTGAACATCGAGTCCAACTTTGTGACAGGTAAGGGCATCTTGGCACTGGTGCAGGCCCTCACTCGCAACAGCACCCTGACGGAGCTGCGCTTCCACAACCAGCGCCACATCTTGGGTGGCCAGGTGGAAATGGAGATAGTGAAGCTGCTGAAGGAGAACACCACGCTGCTCAAGCTGGGCTACCAGTTTGACCTGGCGGGCCCTCGCATGAGCATGACCAGCATCCTCACCCGCAACCAGGACAGACAGAGGCAGAAGAGGATGCAGGAGCAGCGTCAGCAGCAAGGGGGCGCTGCGACACCCATCAACCCACGCACCAGTGCCCTGCAGAGGAGCACGCCGACCTCTTCGCCTTACGGTTCTCCTCGGAGTTCTCCGTGGTCCTCTCCGAAGCTGCCACGCAATGATCTGTTGAAGAAGAATGCTCCTCCTGCTCCTGTACCGCTCCCACCGCCTCCTCCGCCACCCCCACCCCCACCTCCTCCGCCTCCACCTCCACCCAAAGCCCAAAAAGCCGTCACCGAGAAGAAAGCTCCCTCCAGAAACATTGCAGAGGTAATTAAGCTCCAAGAAGCCAGAGCCAAGAAGCAGGAGCAGACCAAAGGAAAGTCCAAGTCCAAGAAAGGGAAAAAGAAGCCGGCCAAGGAGAAGGAGACCGAGAGCATCCTGAAGGAGCTGAAGAACGCCCTGAGGCCCATCACCGACAGAGAGAATTCCAGGCCGTCCACGCCACAGCGCTCGGCTCATGATGAACTCATGGCCGCCATCCGGTCAAGCAGTATCAAATCCCTCAGACGGGTGAATATCACGATACACTGAAAACAACTTTTCCGGCTTTTCTTACATGGTAGATTCTGTGACAATGAAAAAAACTGATTTATACACACAAATATTACATCATATCCTAGTAATTCTAGAAATTCAAAATATTTTCAACATATAAATGTAGGGGTTAGGGGGTTTAGTGTAAATACAGGGGTTAGGGTTTAGTGTAAATGTAGGGGGTAGGGGGTTTAGT
>JAVGWN010003722.1:0-10110 GCA_034552555.1 Semaprochilodus insignis | reverse complement strand
TAAGATGAGCGAGGCCTACAAAGCATACTTCGGCATGACTGTCGGGGGTCAAGACAAACCATGGGCTCCTCATTTCAGGTGTGAGCCCTGCAGGAGAACTCTTGAAGGTGAGCTGGACGACTGCTGCTCAGTTTTATTCTGTAGAGTTTTGAGGATTCATTGAAGACACACCTGACTGTGGAACTGTCTTACTCCCCTCATCACTTCTTGTAATCCTCAGCAGATTAAAGGACACAGTTGATTTTAAGTTTGCCTTTTAGAACCTGTTGCTGTTAACTCTCGATATAAGGTCCAAAGAAACCTGAAACAACAAAGCAAACCCAGCAAAGAGGCCGCAGAAACATTACGCGTGGCCCACCAACTATTTGGTACATTCTAGAAATGAAAGAACACACTGGTCAGCAGGTGGAAGGCCTAGAGGACGATGAAGAACCACTGTAGTGGACGACAGAAGGATCCCTTCACAACAGTCAGCTAAATCAAGAACAGCTTCCAGGTGGGTCGCCCTATCACTGTCAGCGATCCAGAGAAGTGAAAACACCACCACAAATCAGGGTCACCAAAAACCATCCTGTACAGATCTGGAACAACATCCTCTGGACACATGAGACAAAGATCAACCTGTACCAGAATGGTGGCAAGAGAAGAGTATGGAGAAGGGAAGGAACTGCTCATGATCCAATATTTACTGATGATGTGAAACAGAAACAACAGTCAAATGCTTCAGTGGCGCTTCACAGTGCAGGTGGATAATGATCTGAAGCACACAGTAGAAGAATGATCTGCAATGACCAAATCACTGATCACCTGACCTCAGTTCAGTCAAACATACATTTCACCTACTCAGGGCACAACTGAAGCTAAAACAAACTGAGGGCCAAGGACAAGCAGGAACTGAGGTTTTTTTGTTTGGGGCTGCTCGTCAGGGTTTGGAGTTGGGATTTGGGCTTGTGGGTTAGGGTTTAGAGTTGGGATTTGGGCTTGTGGGTTAGGGTTTAGAGTGGGGATTTGGGCTCGGTAGTTAGGGTTTAATTGGTACAGCGTAGTGGGTAACACTGCTGTCCTCCATGCAGCAGACTAGGGATTTGATTACCTGGGCAAATACCCTGTGCTTCAACAATGAAAGTCCTTGGGCAAGCACCAAAACACCACAACCACCTACCTACTTATGTAACATGACTATTGTTGGAGTTGCAGGGCAAATGTTTGGCTATGGTTCTGACTCACCTGTATCCCAGCTCACGGCTCTGCTGGACCATGTGCAGGATGTAGGACTCTCGGCTGGTTCCGGTCAGTCCGGGCAGCAGCAGGACGGTTGGGCGGCATGATGGGTCCGGGTGGGAGGAGCTGGAGTCATTATCAAACCAGTCCAGTGAAATCTGGCCTCCATCTGGTGCTCTGATGAGCTCACTGCAGGACACATATACACAAACAGGCACACAAACATGAACGAACCCCGAACATTAACAAGCACTTCTATATATAACCCTACACCCGAATCTGCAAAGTGCAGTCAGAAGGACGTTCACCAACATTAATAAATAACGTGTTACTATACCAGACGCTTTCTCATGCACATATGCTCCTCACAGGGAGGATCAAACACTGGTCCAAGTTCCAGTAACCTGGTGACTGGTTGTTTCCCTAACCTTTATATAAGAACGATGAAATTATGAAATTCCACTGAATATTATCTTCAAGCCTGAGACTCCACTGAACACGAAAATCACGCCATATAAGGACACTCTTCCCACACCAATCACAAATATTAAGAACATATGTATAATTCTAAGCATATTCTAAGCCATAAGCCTTGGACCTACTTCCAAACATGGCTGTGTAAGTCATGTTAGTCATTGTGTATGATTCTCTGGTCTCCAAATAAAAGGAAGCCACCTAAAAACAGACAAACGGATCATAACGGTTTCCGCTCCAGCAGTTTAAACTCCTTCCAGACAGTCACGATGTTCTCTGCAGTGTAATGGAAAAAGGCTCGGTGACCACAACAAATTCCTGCATACACGTCCACATAACTAACCTGCTAATGCCCTTAGCAGATTTGCATTGCTTGTGCTGATTTGCTTAGTGCTGTATAAACTGAAAGAACCTGTTTTGTTGAGTTCATTCACGTGCTTGAAAAAATACAAATCAAATCAAATCAAATCACTTTTATTGTCACGTCACGTTTTCACAGGTGTGAAGGTGAGTGAAAAACTTAGGTGCGTAGTCCCTTACAGTACTTAGATACAAAAAATATACATTAGACAATAAATATATACAATACTAAGCACAACTCCCGTTATCCTAATATACATTATATATTATATATATTCATATAACAGTAACATAAAGTTATGAATCTGAATGGCCTTAACTACTAAAACGAGCAATCCAAGAAATCTGGAGTCATACGTGCGATCTCCTATAACTGCTGCTGGCAGTAGATTAGTTGTCCAGTGTCTGGGCTATAATACTGTATCACACAATTACACTATTACAGAAACGGTATTTACAGAAGTGTCTCAGTAACATTACAATACATACAATTACACTACCAGTGGTTTACTGCAATGTTTACATTTAAGGTTTACATTTCATCATTTTCAACTCTAAAACTTTAAAACTTTAATATTCTCATTTTTAGATTTTTTATAAGTAATTTACTATTATTATACTATATGACTACATGATTATTTCTGTTATTTCCAGTCATTTTGTACTAAATAAATCTTAAAATAAATATAAATAATATAACTAAATAATCTTAAAATGACAACAATCTTAAATAAATTAAATATTTCAGCTAGATATAAGATTATTTCACTAGGCAAGATTTCACTTTTTACATTTTTTGCAAGAAATATGTACCTGCATTTGGAGTGTGTTATTAATTTCGAATTGATATTCATTTTGCATATGTGGGAAAGGTCACACTGTTACGCCAGATCCAGTGTGTTAAATGGCACTGCTAACTCACATTAGCTTAGCTAGCATAGTAACATCTCTGCACAGGACAAGTTTGATTCTGGGTAACCAAAAGTACATATTTCATATCAGTTCATGGCAGAGGTTTAACACACACGGTACAAACAAGTAAAATTATCTTATTTCTAGTTGATATATCCTAAAAATTCTAATTTTGAGATTACTGCTATAAGTAATTCTAGTAAGCCAAAATTCTCACAGTAATGAGAGAAAAAAGGTCCTGTTTCAAACAAATTTCTTAAAATAAGCAAAACATTTGCCAATATAGTGAGAAAATTTGGCCTATTAAAATAACTTAAAACAAGTACAATAAAATCTGGAAATTAGATAAATAATCTTAACATCAGTTACAACAATCTCAAAATTTTAATTTTAAGATATTAAAACTAGATATAAGGTCATTTTACTTGCTAAGATCTATTTTTTTTGCAGCTTCCAAAAACTCAGTATAAGATCTCAACAAATAAAATAATCTTATATCTAGCTAACATATCTTATAAGCTAATTTTAGGATTATTTATCTTACTTCCAGACATTTTTCACTTGTTGTAAATGATTTTAGTAAGCTAAATTTTCTCACGATGTGGGAATATAATTTTAGGAAATTTTTAAAACAAGCCACATTATCTGCCCATTCAGTAGAAAATATCTGGAAATTAGTTCAATAATCTTAGAATCAGCTTACAACAATCTCAAAATCTGAATTTTAAGATATAAAAACTAGATATAAGTTAATTTTACTTGCTAAGAAGATTTTTTTGCAGTGTACATTTATAATAAGTTTCCAAAAAACTCAGCATAAGGTCTCGACCAGTAAAATAATCTTATATCTAGCTAAAATATCTTATATTGTAAAATTAATCTAGGATTATTTATCTTACTTCCAGACATTTATCACTTTTTTATGGCTAAATTTCCTCACGATGTTGGGAATATAATTTTAGGAAACCTGCTTAAAACAAGCCACGTTATCTGCCCACACAGTGAGAAAACCTGGCTCCGTAAAACCACCTAAAACAAGTATAAAATATCTGGAAATAACTACAATAATCTTAAAATCAGCTTACAACAATCTCAAAATGAGGATTTTAAGATATTAAAACTAGAAATACGGCTATTTTACTTGCTAGGATATGTTTTTTTGTTTGTGTGGGTCTGAGAGGATGACGCAGCAGCATGGATCAGGAGTGTTTGAGTGCCGTATTACACTTGACGGTCTCTGCACTGACTCAGCTCCTCTCCGAGCGAGGGATCATGCTAGACCAGAGTGTAATTTCAGAGCCTGTATTAAATATGCACTCCAGGATCAGCCTCCGCTCTGAACGCTCACAGCATCACACTTACGGAGGAGGAGGAGTAGGAGGAGAAGGAGAGCTCTAAACCCAACAGCTCCATCAGCAGTTCAGCTCGGTTTTATTAGCACTGCAATGTTTCCAGCCGCTGCTGTCCTAAAAGTAGCTGTAACCCTTCGAGGGCAGCTGGTTAATCTACTCATTTATTAATTTATTAATGGGCCCCTCATCTACAGTACATCTCCACTCTTCACCTTCTCAAAGAGACACCCCTCCAAAGTTCAGTCTTAGAAGCTGGTTCAGCATCTTCTGCTTCTTCTCACCATCCAGATAACACAAACACATTCAGTGGTGTTGAGGTTCTGGACTCTGGGGTGGACAGTCAGTCCATTGTTCTGAGAACACCAGCAGCTGCTTCTTTGTTGGATGTGTCTGGACTCTCCTTTTCTCAGTGAGGAGCTTCTTGAACAGCTACACCTCCTTTCAGACCTCCATAGTGTTGAGGAGGTGTCTCTCACAGTGGAAGAAGGATGGATAGACACACCTGCGGATGTTCTCAGATCTGAAGCAGGAGTGAAGCTGGATGTTCTCCTCTCTCTCAGAGATTAAGGGGCTGTTTATCTGATGGAGGGACAGTGTTGGTGGGTCTACCAGGTCTTCCAGGTGGTTGTTAGAGATGAGAAACTTGGTGGCTGTTTAGACTGGAAGTTCAATAAATGACGGGTGGTGTATAACAGACCTGGTCTGTTAGATAACAGATAAGTTTATTGATGGTGAGTAATACCTTTGATGGCCTCTAGGGGCACCAGCTGTAAATGGGCGCTCGTAAAGGGAAGTAGGGTAGTACTTCCAGGAGGGACCTGGAGAGTGTTTGAAGTACATGTGCTCCTGGCTGGAGCTCAAGCTGTCTTCAACTCCTTTTCTGAGAAACTCCACTGGTTTCACGCTCAGATGTGAGTACTTTGCAAGGGCATGAGGTTGCTGAACTGTTTCTGTGGCTTGCGTTATAGTTTCATGTGGTTAAGTTGATGAGCTAAATCAACTATATGCCAATGTGCTACTATGCTAATATGCTAAAATGCCAACATGCTATTATGCTATGTGCTTTGCTGTTATGCTAATATGCGTACATGCTAATATGCTATGTGCTTTGCTGTTATGCTAATATGCTTACATGCTAATATGCTATGTGCTTTGCTGTTATGCTATGCCAATATGTTGATTAGCTTTGCTCTAATGTAATGCTAACATGCTAGGCTAACATGCTTACATGCTAATATGCTGTTATGCTATGTGCTTTGCTGTTATGCTAATATGCTTACATGCTAATGTGCTATGTGCTTTGCTGTTATGCTATGCCAATATCTTGATTAGCTTTGCTCTAATGTAATGCTAACATGCTAGGCTAACATGCTAATATGGGCTAATTGTGTTGCATGTATGTGCTATCTGTTTGTTTTAGACAGAGTTTATATATATATATATATATATACCTCAAAAGTAGAGTTACTGGCTCAGAGTACTCTTGGATTAAGGATAACTGCCCGTTTTTCAACTGTGCTGGACCAGCGAGGTCCAGGACCAGGAGTGTACAGGTGTAATTACTGGTGGTGGGTTTGTTACTGTATTTGTTTTTGTACTAACACATCTTGGATTCATTGTTTCTCTTTGAAGTCGTGGTTTGTTTTTGTGGTTACAGTGCAGTACTATACGTACATATACTCTCTCTTAGTTTTTCAGTGATATGGGACATGGCCTGGTTGTGGTGATAGTGGGCGGAGCTAAGCCTTAATTCATGTTGCTTTTGAACAATGCAGTAAGTCGTGAATAGACAGACTGACTAAACATGCTAATGTATTTCTGTTTGGGACTTTGATGGTCTTCCAGGTGGCCGTCAGGAGACCTACAGTTACTAAGCTGACTGGACATACGATGAGTCTCCTTGCATGTTCTCGGTGGTAGTAACTTCAGGCTCTGTTGAGGTGTCTCTCACAGTAGAAGAAGGATGGACAGACACACCTGTGGATGTTCTCAGATCTGAAGCAGGAGTGGAGCTGGATGTTCTCCTCTCTCTCTCTCTCTCAGAGATGAAAGTGCTGGTTATCTGATGGGGACAGTGTTGGTGGGTCTATTAGGTCTTCCAGGTGGTTGTTAGGATTCCCGTTTTGTCTCTGTAACTTCTAGCCGCTTTTTGAACTCCTGGTTTTGGAAATTCGGTGGTCTCCTTCTATGGTACAGTACTGTATATACACTTGCCTACCACTGCTGTGAGAACAAAACCTCGTATCTCCAGATTGGTGACTTTACAGGAGAAGGGAAAAAAATGCTTCACTTTCAATGTAAGTCAATGGAACCGGACGTCTTTCCAAGTAATCTTGAGGAATTTCTTTTGATCATGAAATTTATTGACCATGTAAAACACAACGGATACTTTCAAATGATGCCGGAAAGCCAAAAACGGGTTCAAGGTTTTGTTCCGACAGCGACGATACGGCAGCCTACATATACGAATGGCTAATGCACGTTCAGGGGTTCGGTAAGCCGAATATTGTGGCGCCAGTCTGACAGGGCTCTGGGTTTAGTGCTCGCTGTAGGATCTGTTTGAGAGCAGATGCCATGATTTCACACCCGAGTCTGGGTCGCTGCCAGCCTCGCGCGCACAGACGGGCTTTGGCGGATGACATCACACATTTTCTCTGCGTCTCTGCGCATGTGATGTAGTTGAGGAGAGAATGCGCAGGCAGCTGCTGCAGCCGGTCAAACAAACGCCCTTGAGTTCCAGAGCAGCGCCTTCAATCACTCAGACCAGCACAGTACGCCACAGAGACGGCACCGCCGAGCAGACTTAACCCCTTCCAGCATGAAACGGGCCTTTCTGCTCTTCTTCAGACTTCACGCTGCGGAGAGAACCTCAAACAGTCAGCCATTCATCCACGGTTCATCCACCCTCCGGTTCTGCTAGCTCTGTTACGTTCAATACAAAGCCCAGACTTGTAAGAGTTAAGAGCAACTGAAGCCAGAATGCTGTCCTGTCCAGCGGAATAAACGGGTGATCAGTGCGGTTAATCCTTTCGGTGGTGGCCAGTGCAGGACCTGCGTACCTCTCTTCAGTCTCTATCAAACTCTGATGACAGTGATGAAGGTGTCTGATTACTCCTGACTGTGCCAGGTGTAAGATCCATTACAACATTAAATCCACTTAAACTCGCTTAATTATTCAATGCTGCCCCCAAAGCTAATCCGAACGAGAGGACAGGAGCGTGCCCTGTTAACTCCTGGACACGAACACTCTCCTCGCAGCAAGTCCTGAGGATTAACTCCGGAATGAACAACAGCGATGTGATGACATACAGGCAGCTCCGAATCCCGCTACATACAGTAAGCAGCGTTTACAGACTGAGGTCTAAAGGTGTTTTACAGCTGAAGAACACGCACAGTTTAGCTCCACTTCTCTTCCGAATGAAAGTAAAGTCACCAGCCGCTGCTGCACCACCGATAACAGCCTCAGAACGTGAACAAGAAAGTGACGCTTGTCATTTTTAGAATCACCTTCCTCGCTTTTTTGCAGTACGTAGGCGTTACCGAAGTCCCTACAGTCCATATTTATGGGAACAAAGTAAGAACACTGTTTTGTGGTGTCACTAAGCTACGTATTTCCACACTGCATACTAGCGGTCGACCGCTTATCGGGCCGATCGATAACCTGAACCGATATTTAGTGTTTGTCTAAATATATCGACTGGACAAGCTGGTCAGGCAAGCAGGGTCAGTTGTTGGTGGGGAACTGGACTCAGGAGATCCTGTGTCCCGAGAGCCATCAGGCTCTTCAACTCTTCCCAGGAGGGAAGAGGACAGATGAGGACTGAGTCTCATGTTAAATCAGAGGTTTATTTATCTGCACTACATGACACTTTACTGTATATCCTGGACACTCTAGACACTTTACTGTATATCCTGGACACTCTGGACACTCCTGGACACTCTAGACACTTTACTGTATATCCTGGACACTCTGGACACTCCTGGACACTCTAGACACTTCACTGTATATCCTGGACACTCTAGACACTTTACTGTATATCCTGGACACTCTGGACACTCCTGGACACTCTAGACACTTTACTGCATATCCTGGACACTCTGGACACTCCTGGACACCCTAGACACTTCACTGTATATCCTGGACACTCTGGACACTTTATTGTATATCCTGGACACTCTGGACACTCCTGGACACTCTAGACACTTTACTGTATATCCTGGACACTCTGGACACTCTAGACACTTTACTGTATATCCTGGACACTCTGGACACTCTAGAAACTTTGCTGTATATCCTGGACACTCTGGACACTCCTGGACACTTTACTGTATATCCTGGACACTCTGGACACTCTAGACACTTTACTGCATATCCTGGACACTCTACACACTTTACTGTATATCCTGGACACTCTGGAAACTCCTGGACACTCTAGACACTTTACTGTATATCCTGGACACTCAGGACAGTCCTGGATACTCTAGACACTTTACTGTATATCCTGGACACTCTGGACACTCCTGGACACTCAACACTTTACTGTATATCCTGGACACTCCTGGACACTCCTGGACACTCTAGACACTTTACTGTATATCCTGGACACTCTAGACACTTTAATACCAATTTATGTACATGGTTATTCAGTATTGTCACTATCTGCTGATACCTGCGCCCCTTGCACATTTTTTATTAATGCACTGCCTTTTTCTCTCCGTTATCTTAAAGCATATTTTTACAGATTTTGTACTGGTCATCTACAGTGCTAGATTTTTTTTTCTTCATATTCTTGTCTCATTGTAGTAAGTGAGATATATTTACCTATAGATCATGGTATTATTATTCATAGTTAATAGTGGATAATTATCTAGCATTATCTCCAGTTTTTTGGCCACTCCTGGGTTTTTCTGACCTGCACACGGATCAGGGATCCGTCCTAGCTCTCCAAGTCTCCTTTATCTCAAATACAAAGTGATTTAGACTTTTTTGCAGCTCAGGTCACGAGAGAGAGGTACACCAGAGGTTCATCTCATATCTACAGAGGAATATGTTAGGGAGAGGCAGGGAGAGCAGGAGGAGGAGGAGGAGACTCGTAGCTCAGCTTCCCTGATGTAGCACATTCACCGAGAAGCACTTTGCGGCCATTAAGAGAGATTATCATTGACTGAGTCACAGTCAGAAGAAGGAGACAAGTGCATTCATTAGAGGACCTCTGTAACAGAGCTGTGCTCAGCAAGGCTGGGATGATTATGATCCAGTAAGATCTTCTGAAACCCGAGTTACCGAGTTCCCCACATATGTAAACAGATCTATAAGCTCCCAGTGCAGTCAAAGGCATCATCAAACTGAGCCCATCCACATTAATGTCTATATTAGTCCTGAGCGTTTCCTGTTTGTGTGTGTGCTGCTTCCTTTTGAAACTGAAGATGATCTAGCTGCTTCGGCCAGACAGTATAGTTCTACTGCATTGATTCTATGTTATAGTTTCACACTTTCTGTCCATATAGTGCAGCCGCAGTTCAATATTAGCACAGTTACTCGGATTACACAACCAGTCAAAAGTTTAGGTACACCCCTCTAAACGGATGACCTTAAAGACTCTACAGTCGTACACTTACCAGCTCCAACTGACGAGAGTCTGAACCAGTACATACCCTGATACCCCACATATCCTCTTGATGTACCACAGTATGATATTTCTCCATATCTCCACCTCTAATATATATTTAGTGGTGTAAAAACTTTGATCTCTTTTTCTGCACAGTGTAAAAGCTCTAGTTCTCCTTTCAG
>JAVGWN010003721.1:0-10111 GCA_034552555.1 Semaprochilodus insignis | reverse complement strand
AAACTGTGATATCTTGGCAATTATTTTTCATTATTATATTGTCCTAAGAATATGTGATTTTTCAGCTTCATTGTTGATTCTATTTGTTTGATTCTATTTGTTTTAAGATTCTTTTTATTTGATGAAACTGGTGGTGCTTTAGCAGATAACATGGCACGATACATAAAAAACAATTGCCTAATAATAATAGAAGACATTTTATCTGGATACAATGACTTAAACCATGTACAAATCTGTGGACGTTAAACAATCTTATTATATTCTTACTTAATGAGTAACGTTAGCTATATTGGCTAGATTTACGATGATTTGACTGCTTTTGTTGCATGTTTTGAGGCATGTTTTGGAACGTCCGCTATGTTTGGATAGTATAGCTCTATAGAGAGAAAGGTGATATTTCATGGCATGGGCCATTTAATCTACCACTGCAGGTTTTATGCAGAAACATATCCTGGACATTCTGTATTTCCTCACGTGTCTTATTATTGAGGGCAGTGGGTTAGTGTGTGCATGCGTGTGTGATTCCTTTTGGCGACAGACACCTTGTCTGCAGTGTGTGCAGAGTGAGCGTCATTCTCTGCTAATCAATTCTGTTTAATTAGTCACCGCGAGCGCTCGTGGCAGGGAGGGGTTGTGTCACGTTGTGTATGTGATGCAGAGTGGCCTGCCTCATGGGGACAATACACACACACACACACACACACACACACACACACACACACACACACACAAACACACACACACACATACTGCTGCAGCCTCTGTACCCGGCCTGCCAATCACACGCCCCAGCCCCTGTCTCTCTCTCTCTCTCTCTATCTCTCTCTATCTTTCTCACACACACACACACACACAAACACACACACAGACACACAGACATGCATACATCCATATTTAGCACAAATGCAAATGGACACACACAGTACAAAACCACACTGCCTCTGTTATGTAAGAAGCGCAGCATTAGGGCAGGAAGTGTCAGTGGGATTTCCCTCGTTTGTACCGGAACTGGCTTCTCCATACTTCAATTTCTCACTCTTCCCTGCTAGACAAAAAAAAAATAGCATAGCTGTTCACCAGAAAAACAAACATATGTTGGGTTTCGGATGCTGGTATGCTGGGAGACCATGACGGAATTTATGCACACCTTTGCTTTGCTTCAGCAGGGCTGTAACTACTTACTATTCATATCAGCTGTATTTAAAGGCTCCGTGGTACAAAAGAATATTTGATTACAAAAAAATAAAGCATTTTTTCATTCAGAAATAAACTGGCTTTACCCGATGTTCAGCACAGACGCACATCTTGAGACCTGACAAAATATGAATGTAGGCCAATTTATAGGGAACAAAAATTGATTTTCTTAAACAAAATTGTTTGTTTACTTAATGTTAAAGTGGTAGTTCTCTATGTTTAATACAGAGGAGGTTTTAGCAATGAACGCTACGCCTTCAGATGAGCTAAAGCAGAGGTTAGTCAGAGCAGTGCTAGATGCTAAAACCTACGTGTCTTTTACATTAGACTGTTAATGAAGTGCTTTTCTCTGTATGTGGAACATATCAAAAAACCCGCTGTCTCAAAATTCACTTATAATAGAAGGCAATGGGCAGTTGGACCAGAAACATATCAATCATATTAATATATATTGTTCAAGGTCAACTTTGAGACCCGCCCCGATATACACTGTATGTGACGAATATGCTTTTTGTCTGATATTCTGGTCATATTAAATGTATATATATGTATTGACTAGGTCATAATGTTTCCACATACACATATATACATATATATATATATAATGTGTATATTTGGTCGGGCCCTGTGAAGCTTGGGTTCAATAGCGCACCTCCACTGAACGCTACAGATGACAGTAGGCAGAGATTGGGCTGGCAATTGCTGGAGTAATTATTCCTTTGACTTTAATAAGTAATAAGCCCAGAGTTCAAAGGGTTAAGCAGAGCTCTACCAACAAACCTGACAGATAGCTATCCACACAACAGGAGCAGAAAGGGTTAATCTGAGTGCAGCCCGCTGTGTGTTTGTGTGGTCCGCTGGGCAGGTTTCCAGGGAAATGCGAGGGCATTCTCTCCCGCCCGCGGCGGCCCGGCTAACACTAGGACAGAAGCGTCGTGGCACTGATATGGAAATGCAGCCCGAGTGCTATGATGTTCAGCGAGAACAGTGGCGCCGAATACAAATGCCTTTGCCTCCCAACCATTCGTTGTATCTTTTCAAAGCCGCCGCTCCTTTTATGTGAGGGGAGTGTGTAAGTGTGTGTGTGAGTGTGTGTGTGGTGGCGGGGGGGGGGGTTGGATCTCCCCTGACAGAGTGTGCCGGCTTCTTATCCGACGCAACAACACTAGGTCTGCCGTCAGATCCTGCTTCTTCAAGCCTGTGGTCGAGAGAGGTTGTGTCATTGTATCTCTCTCTCTCATGCTCTCCATTCCCTTCTTTTTCTTTTTGCTGCTCGTCAAAGGAATAAAGGGGAGCTATTAGAGCCCAGTGAGAGAAGGCTGTGTCTCTTTCTTTCTCCCTCTCCCTCTGATCTCGCTCTCTCGCTCCCTCCTTCCGGCCAGCTATGAAAGCCTGTGGCGTCGTCTGATTGACAGGTCTGCGGGGGTGGTGCTGAGCCTGCTGGCGGACGAGTCGGGAGGAGGAGGAGGAAGTGGCGATTCGGTGAAGAAGAGGAAGCTGTCAAACCGGGGCTTTGGCCGTCTTGGAGCCGCACAGGTCAGTGTCCCTCTACATGTGTCCCTTGTGTCTGTGTTTCAATCCTTCTCTCTCTCTCTCTATCTCTTCTCGGCCCCTCTCCTTCCCTTTATTCCCACATGCTTTCTTATTAGGATTCGGCTCAGGCGTTTTAATTAAAAGTTCCGCACTGAGAAGGCTTTCGTCCATGGCTGTCCATCTGCTCTCTGTGGTATCCCAGTGTCCTTTGCTTTCTTTAACATTCCTCCGTTCATAAGTTCAGATGTTTAGAATCTGTTCTCAGTGATATAAAATACAGTGCATTGTAGATACACTGAAGATGATGATGCTACTCCAGAGCTATGAACAAATAAGCAGTGTTATGTGTTTAGAACGACGCACTGTGGATACTTCCATTATAACGCTTCATAATACTAAGATCCAAGTTACCATCCAGAATGCCTTGTGTTTGAATGGTGATAAAATCTTGAGGCAGATACCTTGAAACTGCTATAAATAGACTATTACAATAAATTATTTAAAGCTTATTGAACTCCCTCTCTCAGATGAAGATGCAGTGCTGCCAAAAAAGCAGCCTCCACGAACACCATGTAGGACAGTTGAAATCCAAACCCTCCGGAAACAGGGCCGCCGTCCGTGACCGAGAGAATTCCGCCTGCAGCTCTGCTCCTACCCATGTCTACACATCCCAGCGGAGTCCTAAAACGGAGTCCAGGCTGCCCGGCACAGCAGCCAAGTCTGAGTCTGAAGGCCAGAGCGACACAGGTCAAATCTTCTAGNGGAGTCCAGGCTGCCCGGCACAGCAGCCAAGTCTGAGTCTGAAGGCCAGAGCGACACAGGTCAAAGCTTCTAGTCCTATTTCCAATCACTGCCTGAAAAGTGTTCCGTGAAAACAGGGTGTGACAGCGGGTATTTTGATGGTTGATATCTGACATTGTGTACCTTATTGTCCTTCTCCCTGCAGGAAGTGGAGACAGTGGTGCTCAGGACAGCTGGAAGGGCCATGGTGAGATGATGGCAATGAGAAAGGGGAAGAGGAAGAACACGGGGGCTTTGAACAGAGCGTCAGCTCGCCTGCAACAGCCCAGGGCACGGATCCTGCGGGCCAGGGGACAAGAAGTGATAGACGATGGCGAGACATCAGCACTCGAGAGCGAGTCATCGGATCAAGGTGAGCCAGTCTAGAATTTCATTTTTTCAGAATTCCTCCATAACTAAAGATTGAGATGCTAACAGCGCCGTTCAGACTGCCACCTCTTATAAAAGTAGGAGTTTCCTGTTCAGGTAAAGTGATGGATTCCACCAGATCCTCTGAGAATAGGCAGAAGTGTGCCTTATGACACTACAAGTTCGAAAGTCTTGCAAGCCAAACTTCTGCCAATCAAAAGTGCAAAAATTGCAAAACATGGCCATGAACAACTTTCAGGAAGACTGACGTGCAAAACCACCAATCACAGCCTGCTGTTTTGCCTTGACATGTTGCATTAGTGTGGTTTGAGGTGAATATCCCAGTGATAAATAAATAAGTGCAGATAGCCAATGCAACAGACAAAATCACAAATGTTGTGGCCAACTTCATGTCCCGCAGATATAAGGCTGAGGTTGAGACTATGGATAATATGGAATCCCCAAAAATTCAGTCACCAAAAATCTAATCTATTAGTTTTTTAAAATCTGTGTAGGTTAGCCTCTTTCCCTTTCTATCTCTCTCTCTCTCTCTCTCGCTCTCTCTTTCTCTTTTTCACTCTCACCTACATTCCCAAACGCAAATGCATACACGTTCATCAATGTTTCTTTGAAAAATTCTCCAATCAGAGTTTGTATGCCCCCAGTGGTCATGCAGGGACATGTTAATTTGTTAATGTTGAGCAAGTGAAAGACAAGAGTGTGTGAGATTGTGTGTGTGTGTGTGTGGGGAGGTGAGTGAGAGGGTGTTGATGAATGGCTTGTAAATGACAAGAGTGTCCGGGGTGTGCGGACATCTGACACTTCTCACTGCAGCCCCTCGCTGGCAGACACACCATCGCAGCTGCAGCCTGCTGCCTCACAGGACGAACAACAGCTGACTGGATATTAACGCCTGCCCCTTCTCACACAAGCACACACACACACACACACACACACATGCACATGCTACACAGAATGAACACTGAAAACTTGCAAAACAGAATGTAGTACTAAGACCAGAACTATATAACAGTTATACAGTTACTTGAAGAAGATGATACATGCAGTCCTGGATAAAAGTCAGAGACCCTCCCTTTTTATTGACCACCAAAACCCCCATTAAATTTGAATTATTCATTTTCAGGAGATACTTCTGAGGCTTCTGTTCAGTTTTTCTGTTGGTTTTCTGATCAATGCCTTTTCGCTGATGCTATTTAATAGCATGGCTGTTGTAATAGCAGGTCTGCATAAAAAAACTGCAATATTTTGTTTTTCTGCTCACAGAAGAAGAGGAAGAAGAGGGAAGTGAAAACAGTGATGAAGGACAAACTGTCAAATCCCCACCTTCCAGAGAGCTCCCATCCAGCTCCATTGTAAAAGATCCCTCCCCTTCCTCTGTCGTCAAACTGGAAGCCAATCAGAAGGCAAAAAATAAGAGAGAGCGACAGGAGCTGTACGGTAAGTCTGAAGCTGTCCTTAAAGTGAGAGTTGGCGAAAAGTTCAATTAAACACAATTCTTCCTTCACCCTAAAAATAATTTATCGGCCAAGATCTGTGTCTGGTCTTTAGTTTTGGACTTGAACTACGGAGCTAATATAAATAAACAAGCTTTATAGCCTACCAATTACCACCATGTAAACTCTAACCAGCTATCTGCACACAATTGTAACTGGTAAACAAACTCTTTCAGGCTCACAGCTTCATTCTGGTACTGAAGGCGAAGTGAAGGTGAAGAAGAAGGCCCCCTGTAGGCCTGTGCCTGTTACTGCGGCCAAGCCCCCAGGGGTGAGGAGGAGACCGGGTCGACCCAGGCTGCAGGAGAAGCCCTGGACAGGTCACTACCGCAAACCTACAGGCCTCCTGTCCTTCTCTACAACCAGCGAGAGGCTGCGGAGGGCCACACGAAAGAGCTCCATGCTGCGTGGAGCGGTTAGCAAGGTGAGCAGAGAATCAAGCATCAACGAGAACTGTACTGTCAATCCATCCATTTACAAATATACAGTGGAACAATACAGCATTCCTTCGAGGCCTTGGTGCAGCATGCCAAGGCGCAGAGAGTGTTTACATGACCAGACAGAACAAATGAACAGTACATTGATTGCATGTAGAGTAGTTTAACAGGGTCCTGCAGTACAATACAAATGGCAAACAATGAGCACATGTCATTTCCAAACTAGGCTTAAAGCTCAACACATAACTCAACACAGGAAGGTCCTTATGCATAGTGACAGAATGGTGACCCATGTCCAAAAAAGGCTAATATTTGTATGCCAAAGAAAATCAATATTTATAATTGCCCAATTGCCTTATGATTTGCGGTCCAAGTACAGCTGCAATTCAGTCCTTGAGGGACCCAGTGGTGTACAGTCTAGATCAGAAGTCTTCAAATCCTGACCTGTACTCCAGTTTGCGGTTATGAAATCCAGGACCAGAAATTGGATTCAGTGTGTTGATTTGATGACCTCTGCTCTTGGTGATTGCTGTTCTCCCACCATGAATTACATGGCTTAGTGGAGTGGGGAGTTGTGGGGAGTTGAGCAGAATGAAAATATCGTCAGGCTTGATTTCCTTCAGAGATGTGTTGAAGAACTTGAAGTTAAGAAATAAAACTCTAGATAAGTGTTTCCCAACCCTGATCGTGGAGCTCTCTATAATTCAGAGCAGGGGTTAACAGTCTTATCCACAATGGGACAATGCAACTGCAGATTTTCATTTCAACCAATTCTGATTCTGCTTATTCCAACTACAGCAACACTGGCCCTCTGTAGATAGGATTGGTAACCCTCATTTTAGGCACCCATCTCAACTCAGGTCTTGGTAATCAGCCAGTAGGTTAGATTGAGCGTGTTAGGGCCGGAAAAATGCAAAAACGTTTAGGGCAGCGGCACTCCAGTCCCTGGACCAAGCACGTTGCTTAGCTTAAACATATGATTTCTGATTTCTTTTATCTCTATTTCTTTAATATGACAGAGAAAAAGTTGCTGGTCGGGTGTGGCCCTGTCCCCCCAGAGCGATGAAAATGACAGCAAAAGAAGGACCAGATTCCGACAGGTACACATGCGTGCAACAGATTTTTTGAAAGATTGAATTGACAGTAGTAGTAATGTTGTATGTCACTGTTTTCACAAATTAAAAACACTTGTGAAGTTGAAAACACTCCAAAACATACAAATAGTTCCATAGTCCTTCTGAAACACTTGTAACAGCAATTGTGGCCGTCTATGCTAAGTGATATCCTAGATCACATGTTTCACGTTGCGTGTGCTGCAGTCTAAAGGCCGAGCTGTCAGTCGTCTACTCGAGAGCTTTGCGGCAGACGATGGCTTCCACCTGGGTGAAGACAGCAGCTTTTCTGATGAAGATGAGGGGGGCAGGTCATTCCTACACTCCAGGAATCCTCCAAGTAAGCCGCAAAAATGACATCCAGTTCTTGCTCATTCTTTGATTCGTGTTAGAATGTACCGTTGTACCAAGTATCGTTGTACACCTTTTCTCCAAGCTCCTCCAAACTGCGTGCTGACCAAAGAGCTGCTAACCGATGGACTCAAAGTGCTTATCTGTAAAGAGGATGAGCTGCTGTATGCTGCTCGAGTGAGAACTCTGGATGTGCCTGACATGTGAGTATACATATTCCAGACATCACAGGAATATTCCTCTTTACTGTATCATCTAATGCTGCCAGAAAGCATCTACTCTATGGCAAAATGTATGTAATTTTCTCCCATATTTTGTATAGTGATGACAGTCTATTATTTCAGTATGCCTAAATGTAATGCTATATATTTCAGGAGGACTGTGAATGTGGTTTGCTGTAGGAGTGAGCAGTATAACAGTAATTATCATAGTGTGGCTGTATCCACATTATCATCATATATCACATCCCACTATGCTTTTCTGACAGATAGTAGACATAATCTGGGGAACGTTATTACTCAGCCTTATTAATTGTTTAAGATAAATCAAACCATTCAGAAATATTCAGTGTGGTTTAATATGAAATGCTATGTTCTAAAGGAACAAACCGATTCAGAATTGTTTAGTGGTGGGGATATGAACCAGATGTCCGTAAAGTTTAATGCCCTTAAAAGCTGCTTTCCTCCTTAAGATAGTCTTGGCCTAAAAAACGATTTTTTTTTTATCTATTCACGATGGAGAGTTAAACGCAGGTGTTTTAAGTCAAAAGAGCCCATAAAGGTTTACCACTGTTTGAGCCACTCTGAATGACTTTGTTACCATTTCAACAGGAAATTATACAGAAATTATTTTGGTGGAATTCCCATTTAAAGGACACTGACCAACAGCATGTTTTAATACAAAGAGACCATGTAGTTAGAGCAGGGAAAACACCAAACTATGCAGGGTAGCGTTCTCCAGGACCATGTTTCGGAAACCACCACGTCTTAGAAGTGCTGCAGCAGAGGGTCAGTCACAGGCAGAGAGTGGGAGAGGGGGGAGCCGGACACGGGAAGTCAAGCATTACACACACAGCTGAAAATAACTCCTTTGTACTCTCCCCTCTCGCTCTCTCTTTCAGCTACAGTATTGTTATCGATGGAGAGAGAGGAAACCGCCCCAGAATCTACTCCCTGGAGCAACTTTTGCAGGAAGCGGTGAGTTCTCCTTCAAATTGGAGCGCAAAGGCCTGCCCACGCTCAGAGCTATGGCCTCTCAGGACTATCCTCTTACACACACACGCGCGCACACACACACACACTCAAGCAAACACCCTTTTCCTCCGCACCTACCACTCTCATACCACCGACCCCCTCTACTTTTAACACCGCTTTCTGCGATCACCACATCCTCCGAAATCCCCTTTTCCATCAGAGCACTACATTCAGGCCGCATCCTTTTCCACCAAAAATCTCCACACAATGCTATTTCCTGTCAGAAAACGTTTTTATGGCCCGCCTGCTTTCCACAACACCGCTAGGTCCAATTCTGCTCACACCTCCTCATTAAGAGCAATATCCATTAGCTTAACGACTGATTTCCTCCGCTTTTCCTTTTCCTGCAATAACAATTAGACAACTGATACCAGTTCCACTGTCTCTACATGGACTGTCTTTATATGGACCACAGATAATATGGACTGTTATGTTGTCTTGACTTTTATATTGTTATAGTCTTTGATTCATAGCATTCGCTCACTGTAGCTAAGATGAGACGATGCATTTAATCTGCTGCTAGAATCTTTGTCGTGTCTTCTGGAGTGTCCTTAAAGAATAGCCTGATTAGCCCTATTATCGATCAGTTAATAAGAAGCAGGTCAATTAAAGTTTCTTTGTATTGCATTCATTGTGATATAGGTATATGCCTGTAGATATATTTATGTAGTGGGGAAGCCTCAGGTCCTTCTAGACATTCAGAGTAGGTCTAAAAGTTTCTGGCAGCTCTGTAATTTGTAGTTTATATAGATATGTAATGTAATCGTCATGCTTATTGTATTGAAATTCTTATTGAAAGTGTAGTAAAATGCGTCTATATCATTGTCAAGACCGGTTGGAAACGAAAGGGTCAAAATCTTGAACTGGCCACCAGTAAATTACCAGATAATTTTTTCTCTCCTTGCTATTTAGGTTAATACAGCTAAGCAAAGTCTCGTATTGTTTAGGACTTCAGAAGCTGAATTGAAGGCCTTACACTTTGGATTAACTACCAGCATAATTAGACTTAGACAAACTTTATTGTCATTCAGGATACAACAAGTGTATGCAGAACGAAATTTCATTGCAATGCGCTCACACAGTAGTCAAAGTCAAAGTGAACTTTATTGTCATTCAGACTTTACAACAGGAGTGCTTACCTGAACGAGATTGCGTTTCTCCAAACTCAGATGTGCAAGTATAAATAACACGAGACATACTAGTAACATAACAGTGCAGACGAGACATAAGTATAAATATGGGGGGGGAGTAACAAATAGGAAATTATACTTTGCACTTACAGAAATATTGCACTTTGTATAGAAAAATATTGCTATGTTCCCAAGTAATAATATTATTGCACACTGTAACATATAATGTAAACATAACACTGTAGCTGTAAACTTAACATTGGAAAGTCATAAAGTGCTTGATTATAATAAACAGTGAGATTATTGCACATATATTAGCAGCATTAAAAAAAAACTATTTATTAGTATAAAACTAATTTATTAGTATAAAAAATATAGTAATATATGACATGTATAGCACCTTGGGGAAAAAAGTATATGTATATGTATGTATGTATA
>JAVGWN010003720.1:0-10111 GCA_034552555.1 Semaprochilodus insignis | reverse complement strand
TATTGATTTGGGGGACTATTGATTTGTGAGACTATTGATTTGGGTGTATATTGATTTGGGTGAATTTTGATTTGGGAGACTATTGATTTGGGGGACTACTGATTTGGGGGACTATTGATTTGTGAGACTATTGATTTGGGGGACTATTGATTTGGGTGAATTTTGATTTGGGTAACTAATAACTGTAAAGGCTCAACACCTGGACAATAGATTGACATACGTATTCACAGAAGATTTGGGTGACTCTGGGTAACTATTATCTTTGGTAACTATTGTCCTTAGTGAATATTGATTTGATTGATTTTTCTATTTGGGTGACTTGACTATACAGGTTCACCACCTGGTCAACAACTTTACTTAGATATTTAGAGAAAAGATTTGGGCAACTGTTGACTTGGTTGACTGTTGATTTAGGCAACTAATGACATAAAGATTCAACACTTGGACAACAGATAAGATCTGGACATACTGAAAAGATCTGGGTGACTGTTGTCTTTGGTGACTATTGATTTGGGTGACTATTGACTGTACAGGTTCACTACCTGGACAGCAAATTAACAGAAGTATTCACAGAAAGAATTTGGGGGACTGTTGATTTACAGGACTGTTGATTTGGGTGACTATTGATTTGGGTGAATATTGATTGGGGAGACTATTGATTTGGGTGAATATTGATTTGGGTGACTATTGACTGTACAGGTTCACCACCTGTAAAACAAACTGACAGAAGTATTTACTAGTATTTACAGAAGTATTGTAACTATTGATTTGGGGCACTATTGTCTTTGGTGACTGTTGTTTTGGTTGACTGTTAATTTGGGTGACTATTGACTGTACAGGTTCACCACCTGTAAAACAAACTGACAGAAGTATTCACAGAAATGATTTGGGTGACTTTTCACCTCTGCTGTTTGTTAGCTACATTAGCCTCTTAGCATAAGTTCAAAACTAATTTTGGGTACCAAACGCGTCTTGACTGATTATGTCTGAGGTAAGTGGATAATTGTGTAAGTCAGTTTTCTTTTTCATCTGAATCATTTCTTAAATGTATGTATGTGTCTGCAGGTGTGTGTGCGCCATATACTACACCAGCATACACTGCGTCCTCACTCAGCCTGTTTAGACGATGAGTTTGTCGGCTTCTTCCTGTTGAAATGTAGCACCTGAAGCACTTGAGCAGTCGCTATGCAAACAGCTAACGGCCACACCAGGCTTTCCATGTGTTCTAACAGACGTCCAGCTTTGCAGTGTTTTTATATGGAGATTTTGCTGTGGAACAAGCACACCGAGTGTTTGAAGATGAATAAAGAAATAAAGTTTTTAACTGTGAGATTCTGTGTGCTCTGTGGTCTGGACCTGATCTGGATACACACATATGCATTAAGTACAAGTTATTCATTTTATTAACAGCATCAAAACATAATTTAAAAAACTTAAAAATTTAACAGAAGCCTCAAAAAACAAAATATATTATCAGGTGTTTGAGTGTTCAGTGTGTCCACTCTTCACCTTTATTCCAGCTTTTATTCTTTTCAGGAGACTCAAGGAGCCTCTGAAGTTCAGTCTTAGAAGTTGGTTTCGCATTTTCAGCTAATCCCAATCACATTCAGTGATGAGGTTGAGGTTCTGGACTCTGGGGTGGTCAGTCCATTGTTCTGAGAACACCAGCAGCTTCTTTGTTGGATGTGTGTGTCTCCTTTTCTCAGTGAGGAGCTTCTTGAACAGCTCCACCTCCTTTCAGATCTCCTTAAGTGTCTTCTCACAGTGGAAGGATGGACAGAAGCACCTGTGGATGTTCTCAGATCTGAAGCAGGAGTGGAGCTCGATGTTCTCCTCTCTCTTAATGAGGAAACAATAAAAGTGCTATCTGTCTGATGGGCGCAGTGTTGGTGGGTCTACCAGGTCTTCCAGGTGGTTGTTATGAGCCCCATATTCTCCTGAAAAATGAATAACTTGTACTTAATGTCTGTTCTGACTGGAAATGAAATTAAAAAAGGGGGGGTCTCTGACTTTAACACAGTACTGTATGTACTCAACTTGAAGTGTGTATTTGTGTGTGTGTATGCGCGCCTGTATGTGTTTGTTGGGGTGTGTGTGTGTGTGTGTGTAGGGTGTGCAGACCTGCTGAGTTTAGACTCCATGAGCTCAGAGGAGAGGAAGAGGCAGGGCTACATCCATGAGCTCATTCACACAGAACACACCTACCTACAGGACCTGGAGCTGGTGCTGGAGGTAAACCAGCATACATACATGCATTTAATGGCAAAGGTTTGAGTCAAATGACATGTTGTTGGTTTTGTGAGTGAAAATAATCGAACAGATCTTTGACAGAGAACACACTTCTGCACATTTGACTGTTTATTTGCTGAATACGATGTATTTGGTTCTGTGTAGAAGCTAGGGTGCATTATGTCTTTCATCTTTATATTAAACTGTACAAAGACCACGCAGAGGAATTCTGTAGGATGTGTTCAAAAAGCATTAAGGTTGGCAAATAAGCATGCATTCAAATAAACATGCCTACATATCTTGAAATCTCTCCACAATTTGGTTTGCTTTGGTTATTCACCGATAATTCAGAAATGAGCCACCTTCAGGTTCCTGCAGATGGCGCTGCTGCACGAGGATGATTGGGCTATAAATGCCTGCGGGGCGTGAGTGACGGGATCCATAGATTGGGAAGAGGTGGTACAGTGCGGGGAATGTCTCGTTCCACGTGCGGAAAATGGCTCCAAAGCAGATGTTAATGATTGGCTAAAAAGAGTGACTGCATTTGGGCGTGCCAAAGACCATAGTGTGAAGGAAGTAGCTGAATCTGCAGGTGTATGGAAGCGTACGGTCATACGGGTCTACCAGAAGGCATCCACCAAATCTGGCCCAGCTGTGCAAATCTTCGATGCAAGAGTGTCTGGACCATCAACCTCCATCCCATTTCAGATTAAATATAGTCTAGCCTGCTTTCTTTGGTTTCCATGCAAATCGTAAATGAGGACTGTCCAATAGCTCACCTGTAATTAATGATCATGGGTCTTCTCCTATTGGGCGGCTTTGGGATTTAAATCATCTGGCAAACTGAAATCTTCGCAGGTGTTCTATAAGCCGATGGCTGAGTCGGGCCGGTTGACTGAGGCTGAGATGGGGGTGATCTTCGTCAACTGGAGGGAACTGATCATGTGCAACACCAAACTGCTCAAGTGAGTCACAATCCAGCCCAACAACAACAACAACAAACATAAGACATAAAGAGCTGAACATTTCTTTTTGGTTCCTGAAATTGAGGTTAGGGTTTGCTTTGGTTTCTTTGAGCTGTGGAGACAGTAAATTGAATTATACATATACTCTTCATGTATCACAGTATTATATTTCTCCACCTTTAATATATACATTCTTTATCAAAAGAACAGCTGCACCCAGAAGGAGGTGTGGGATTGCAGTGCTATCGGGAAGGAAGATAAAGGTCACCAGGATCAATAAATGATGATAAATTTAGACTGATATGATCAATATTTATTGAGCTACACACACAGAAGTCTGTCTCTCAGTATGGTGTCGGGCCACCATGTTTGCTAACCCAACATGCCAGACGTCTCGGCACGGAGTTGTAGAGGTTCCTAATGGTGTCCTTGTACTCAACACGAAATTTAACCGGTAGCCAGTGTAATGAGGACAACATTGGGGATATATGATCACATGGACCAGCTTTTCTGTGTCTTTTAAGGATAGGATATTGTGTACTTTAGCAATGTTACGCAGATGGAAGAATGCTGTCTTAACTGTGTTACAAAAAGGTGTATCAAAAGACAGACTGGTATCGAAGATGACGCCTAGGTTTTTTAGAGTTGAGCTTGGAGTAATAGTGTGGCCGTCTATATTCAGGACAAATTGGGAGAGTTTAGTTCTGTCTGCATTGGGTCCAAGTAGCAGGACCTCAGTCTTGTGTAGGATTGAGTTGAAGGAAATTGTTAGCCATTCAGTGTTTGTATATTATTAACGCATTCTTCAAGTTTTTTTAGGTTTAAAGCCTCGTTTGGTTTGGGGAATATATAGAGTTGTGTGTCGTCTGCATAGCAATGAAAGCTGACGTCGAAACTGTGGATTATGTTACCAAGAGGCTCCATGTAAAGACCCTGGAGGTACACCGTATCTTACTAGTGTACGATCAGAGTGTTTATTGTTGAAACTAAGTTTCATTCCTGCCGGTTGATTCCTTCTGGGTGCAGCTATTTGTTCAGCTATTCTTTTGATGATGAGTGTATATACAGTCCATCCAGGGCCTAGTTTATCATTAAATCAAATGGCTGAAGTGCAGCACAAAGTCAGGAACCAAACCTGTTTCTAGCTGTGTTTATCTAACTAACAAATCCATGTATGTTTCAAAAACAGAAATTATGCTGTTACATTTTGCTGTTTATTAATATGCCTTGTGCACTGTATGTGTGCCCCGTGTCCTTACAAGGAATAAAAACAAACTTGTGTGTGTCTGTGTGTGTGTGTGTGTGTGTTTCAGAGCTTTGCGTGTGCGTAAGAAGACAGCAGGTGAGAGGATGCCAGTGCAGATGATTGGTGACATCCTCTCCTCCGAGCTTGCGCACATGCAGGCCTACATCCGCTTCTGCAGCTGCCAACTCAATGCTGCTGCCCTGCTGCAGCAGAAAACAGACGCATCGGCCGACTTCAAGCTCTTCTTAAAGGTTCCAGTACTGAACTGTTACTGAACGCCAGCTTTCACAAGCGCCGGTCCTAGAAGACCACAGTGTGACCTTCAGTGATCTTACGTCTCATCAGACCTAATTCCCAGCACCGGGAATTGAGGTGTCCTAGCAACCAGCTAGAATTCCAGAGCAACGACACAGCAGCACAGTAGCAGCACTAACCTGCGTTAAAATAGCAGTTACCTGTATGACCAGAAATAAATGCAAACTGCCAGAGATGTCATAGCAACCCATTAGCATCCCCGCTAGGAACTACCAGGGATATCATAGCAACCACCTGGGATACCATAGGTAGTAATATAGCAACTAACTAAAATGCCATACCATTCAATAAATGCCTAGCGGTGGCATAGCAGCCATTAGGAATAGCAGTAATACCAGCTGCACTGTACTGCACTAGCATCACCAAAGGTATCGTAGCAATCACCTATCAGCATCCTAACAGCTATCTGCAATACAGTGCAAAAATGAGATCTTGGCAAGTAAAATAGTGTTATACTAGTTCATATATCTCAAATCTCTTATTTTAAGATGATTATAAGCTTATTTTAGGAGTATTTATCCCAGGCATTTCTAACTTTTGTAAATTTCTAAACATTTCTAAATTTCAGTACGCCAAATTTGTCACTATTTTAGCAGATAATTTGGCTTATTTAAAGAACCATACTTGAAATAAGCCAAATTATCTGCCAATAAAGTGAGGAAATTTGGCATAACAAGGTCACTTAAGAGTAAAATATCCCTGGAAATAAGTTCAATAATCTTAAACACCAGACCTTCTGGACATGTGACGTGTGACAACAAACCCACATGGATTCGTTGGTCGTCTCCACCAAGACAAAAGCGGGACTCGTCACTGAAGATGACCCGCTGCCATTCTGAGTCTCTCCATGACAGTCTGGCACGACACCATTGCAGTCTTTGGTGACGTTGACGTGGTGTCAAGGACAGTTGTCGTAACGGTCTGTGTACATGTAGTCCTGCGCCATGCAGCCGTCTGCCAATGGTGCTACACTAGCAAAATTATAATGAGAATTATAAGACGTATAGACTAGATGCTCATTTTACTCCCCAGGACCATCATTTTTTTGCATTGTACTGTAGCAATCCCTTAGCAATAATCTAGCAACCACCTGGAATACCAGAGAAACCAACTACCAACTTGCTGGCAACCGCCTGGCACAATAAAATTTCCTACAGGTTACAGATTTCCTCATTTCCTACAAATTAGGAATCAGTTCTAGAGCAGCTTACCATGTTATTAAACCACAAGAGCCCAGACTTATTTCTCCTTAAAGGGAAATAACGAGGGATCAGTCAAAATACTGGTAACATATGTCTCAACAACCATATGGTTAACTTGTATTTCGTCATTGTGTTCTAGATATGGGGTCAGAATGGGTTCTATGTAGTACAGAACATGCTATCAAAGCATTAGAACTGTTCAATGGGTGTATAACAGACCTTATAGATACCAAACACAAGCTTTTAAAATTAGCTGGTTTCATCTTGTGCATTAGCCAATCACATCGCCGTAAAGCTGTAAATGAGGTCACGTTCACAGGTACACAAACCGTTATGTGACTGCCTCCAGGATGTTCCGTACAGGTCGCTTAGGGACTCCATGAGTTTTAGTGAAGGATCAAGCTGCATAAGGAACCTTCCAGACTTATTACAGGCTTGTGACACATACGTCATAGTGAGCCATACGTCATGTGGTCGTATCATTTGAAAAGTATGGATGACCGGAAACCGGTCACTGGAAGACGAGCATGCTGAATGAGTTCCCCTATAGGCACTACAGAGTACTGCAGGTGTATTTGCCTCCATGTGTGAACGAGCAGTGATGCTGATCTCTGTATCCCTCTCTGTTCTCCTCTAGAAAATTGCCACTAATTACCGCTGTAAAGGAATGCCACTGTCCAGTTTCCTGCTGAAGCCCATGCAGAGGATCACACGCTATCCTCTGCTCATCAGAAACGTGAGAGCCCCATTCTTCATAACCACAGACTGCTTAATGGACTAATAAATAGAATATGAGCCTAAAGATGCATTTAGAATGCATAACAGAATCATCATTTACACATACAGCTCTGGAAGAATTGAAGAGACCACCTCCAAATAATCAGTTCCTCTAGTTGTACAGTTTCTGGGTTTGTGTTGGACCAAAATGAGCAGTTCTGTTTTATTCTATACCCTACTGGAAACACGTCTCCCAAATTCCAGATCAAATATTTTATTTTAGATCTGTTTATTTAGAAAATCACTAATGACCCTCCAGAAGCCTGTTTTTAGAACCATGCTCGCTGTGCATTTCACCCCAGCCACCGCTCGCCAGTCTCTCTGTAGGTCACTTGAGGTCATCTTAAGTGACATTGGAATGAGGTGGCGCTCATCACGGTCAGTAGAGAGTGGTTTTGGCCCTCTGCCAATCTGTAGCTGTGCTGTCCTGTGTGTTTGCTGCTTGACCTTGTTCTTATGAACCAGACGCTCACTGTATCTGCCAGTAAAGCTAGAACCCAACCTTCTGTTCCTCACTAAGAACCTGCTGTACATGTGGAGATGCTGACTGAAGAAGAAACTGGAGTGGGCTCTTAGTTATTTCCAGAGCTGTATTTGACAATTTGCACTTCAGAACCCAACCATAGTGCACCGGACCTTGGTGGGACATCCTGCTGCCTGTGCAACTTTGTCTAATACCTGTCACATACCGCCCCCCTCATACTGCATACTGCATGTGCGGTACTGCACATGGCTTCTCGTCCTGCATTGATGCCCCATTGTTTGCTTACCAGAGTTCTGAGCTGTGTGTCTGTGTTCCTGCTCTCAGTAGCTCTTCATGTTCCTTGGTTCTGACCCCTGCTTGGTATCCTGGTTACTGTGATTATGGATTCGTCTCTGCTGATGCCTGCCTGTGTTCTAGCCCTGCCTGTTCAGATTATGGTCCCTGGACAACCCTCAATAAAACCACTCGGCACTTGCAACCTGCCTCAACCTCCGTGTTACAATACACTCCTTAACCACCAGTGGGCCACCCAGAAAACACTGAGCAACAGTGGTCCGCTATCTTCTTGCTATCAGGGCAAATGAACTTCAGTCTGCCGTTTATCGGATCTCCTTGCCGGCACTGTTTGCTGAGCACCATGGCGTGGCCGGTGTGTGATGGTCATCACAATATTCACATCACAATAGTGATGGATTAATAAAAACACCAGCAATGACTTTCTGCTAGCGCATACATGAGTTTCTCAGTATGTTAGCGACAAGCTAAATGTGTTTTTTCCTTGCTGGGTTCAATAGTACACACAACCTTTTGACAAAAGAAGCAACTTTTTTTTGCCTTGCATGTTGAATACAACATCTGTTTACTTGTTAACATTACTGAACAAGTATGGCAAGTATGTAAGCAAGCTTTTATTACCTGTTAGCTTCATTAGCCTCGTAGCTGCAGCACAAAACCAAAGAAATAACACCAGACACTAAATATGTCTTAGCTGACCGATTACATTTGCTGTAAAACTGTCTCCATCTGTGTCTTGCTATAGATTCTGGAGAATACTTCAGTAGGCCACGGTGACCACCCTAACCTGCGGGAGGCCCTGGAGAGAGCAGAGGAGCTGTGCTCACAGGTGAACGAGGGTGTGAGGGAGAAAGAAAACTCAGACAGGCTGGAGTGGCTCCAGAACCACGTGCAGTGTGAAGGGGTCATCGAGGTGAGGCTTGTGGGGCATTCTGAATCTGATATAAGCTTCCTGGACAAAAAATGAGTCACCTTGTGTGTTTAAGGTGGTAGTAACTTCAGGCTCCTGTAGACGGTGCTGCACGAGGATGATGGGGCTATAAATACCTGTGGGGATCCATAGATTGGGAAGAGGTGGTACTGTGGAGGGAATGTCTCGTTCCATGTGTGGAAAATGGCTCCAAAGCAGATGTTAATGATTGGCTAAAAGGAGTGACTGCATTTGGGCGTGCCAGAGACCATAGTGTGAAGGAAGTAGCTGAATCTGCAGGTGTATGGAAGTGTACAGTCATACGGGTCTACCAGCAGTGGCTAAAATCCCGGTCCACAGGGAATTCTCCTCGGAATTGTGCCAGGGAAGGCATCCACCAAATCTGGACCAACTGTGCAATACTTTGGTGTAAGAGTGTCTGAACACTGATGTGGCCTACATCCAGAAACTTGTCCAGTACATGCCAAATTCAATCACAGCTGTTATTGGTGCTCATGAAGGCATTACACGCTATTAGGTACATTTCTGGCTGCATCAGTGAGAGGTAACAGGTGACTCATTTTTTGCTTGGTGAGCTTATGTCACATGACATAATATGACAAGTACCAATAATGCTATTGTGACACTGTTATATTAACTCATAACAGTATATAACATCTACATGACATGTTTATAGCTTGCATGTCATGTAGCATAGTTCAAATGATGGTCACCAACCATCTTAGAGTTATTACTGCTGTGATTTCCATAGAATTCCTAACTATACACATACATAATATACATATATAATATATGTATATAATATAATATGCAAAGCTCTGGCAGCTATTCCAAATGTTTTTAACACAGTGCTCATGTTTTCTTAATCAGTTTGCAATACTTCCCCATAATGAAGACTAATCAGATGTCCCCTTCACTCCTGTCTCTCCAGCACCTGGTCTTTAACTCTCTAACCAACTGCCTGGGTCCTCGCAAACTGCTGCACAGCGGCCGAGTGTGGAAGACCAAGAGCAGCAAGGAGCTGTGGGCCTTCCTTTTCAGCGACTTCCTCCTCCTCACCTACACCTCCAAGCAGTTCTCCTCCAGCTCCGACAAACTCTTCAGCCCCAAGTCCAACACCATGTACAAGATGTATAAAACGGTAACAAAGCAAGAGAGAGCAGATAAAGAATTTCCTCAGTGTGGTTCGAACAGGGGTTAAATTGGGGTCAAGAGCAGTGTTACGGTGCCCTCTAGGCTACTTGACGTTGCAAAACATTGTAATAGTTGTCTTCTAACAGAAAGTACCAATAATATGTCTATCTCGTTTTTTAATGCGCAGCTTCACTTGAAATGACGTGACTATGTGGTATCCTTCTGGTAGATACCATATATTTAAACTGATCAGTCATGACATTAAAACCACCTCAATGTATCTACACTCGTTATCCAGTATATCAGCTCCACTGCCCATATAGGACACTCTGTAGTTGTACAGTTCCAGACTGTAGTCCATCTGTTTCTCTGTATACTGTATTACCCTGTTCTTCAATGGTCAGGACCCCCACAGGACCACCACAGAGCCGGTATTATGTGGGTGGTGGGTCATTCTCAGCACTGCAGTGACACTGACGTGGTGGTGGTGTGTTAGTGTGTGTTGTGCTGGTGTGAGTGGATCAGACACAGCAG
>JAVGWN010003719.1:0-10111 GCA_034552555.1 Semaprochilodus insignis | reverse complement strand
GATTATTTTTATTTAAAGATAAGTACAGTCACTTAATATGCCTGCTGATAAACGAGGAATAATTATTTCAGCGCAGGTGATATAATAATTAAACGGTTTCAGGTCTACCGTTCTCCTTTTCATCTAAAAATAATTTAAATATTGACTAATTTGGTTTTATTTAGGAGTTCATTATTTAGAAATTAAAGACAGGCTATAAGTGCTAACTTTATCATAAATACGTGCTCGCTGCCGGACGCTATATTCTGTAATTAAATCAGGCTCCAGATCGTTCATCATATGCCACGTCTCTTTTAGTTCAGTAATATGATCCTGTAACTCTGCTGACTTTCTAAATGAGGACATCAGATCTGAACCGTATGCCAAATGATTTACTGATTACTAAATAATGTATGGATGGAGAAAAAACACGAACGAATAGTCGAATCGTCGGCCAGAACGGGCAAATCCGATTCGACTGACAAAGTTCTGAGTCAGGTACAGACCTATTCATTATGTTACTCTAGAGTTCCAGATCTTTCCCTCGGCTGAGTACGTTTGATTACTATAGCCAGAATCACTGCAGCAGGGCCGAATACAGTAAGGGACCGTCTGTAAAGATAGAAGACTTAGAGGGATGAGAAGCCTGTTGATGTTATTTATAAAGACTTGAAACTGAAATACACAGATAATGTGAAAGACATACACTGTAAAACTCAACCAACACCTGCCATAACTTCATTTATTAAAACACACCTGACAAACATACTACAACCTTCAGTTTGATAAGATATGCTTTGGTTAAATTGTAGTTATTTTTTATAAGTATTAAATTTTAGGACTGTTTGAGACTCTTTACTCATCCTGTGCTCTGCTCTGGGGCTGAACTTGCTGGAACAATCTGACCTGGTCATGTTGCCAGGTGTTTCTCTGGTAAATTATTTTGTGAATAGTGAAATAGCGGGTTTCTACTTGTTTTAAATCCCCTCCCTGACTCATACGCACCTACANATTTTTTATAAGTATTAAATTTTAGGACTGTTTGAGACTCTTTACTCATCCTGTGCTCTGCTCTGGGGCTGAACTTGCTGGAACAATCTGACCTGGTCATGTTGCCAGGTGTTTCTCTGGTAAATTATTTTGTGAACAGTGAAATGGTGAGTTTCTACTGGTTTTAAATCCCCTCCCTGACTCATACGCACCTACAACCTTCTTTCTGAAGGCCAGAGAGCGTCTTGGACCTGACTATGGTAATACCACTCACTTCAACAATCAGGAGCAAATCAAACCAAATCTCTGAGGTTTAAATAAGACCGGCTCCTCCAGAATCCTCCTGACCATGTTCTAATCATTAGCAGCTGATGGTGGAGCACCTGAGTCTGATTTAGGGATCATAAGCAGTAATAAATGTGGGGACGTCCTAACCTAAACTGCAGTTCTGTTAATGACATTTTACAGATTATGTTTAAAGACAGTTGTGTTAGTTGTGTTGCCTCAGTCTCTCAGTGTTGTTCATATGAAGATCAAACGTCCAGATGTTTACAGATGTGTAAAAACAAACTTTTTAAAGTGGTATATAATATATTTATGTAATTTTTCTACATTATTATTGAGCTCTGGCTTTTAGTGCACTGTAACAGTGAACAGTGACACGGTGTCATATGAGAAACACCTTCAACAGATGAGTTAAAAGCCCAAGTGAACAGAACGTGTTAATGAAAGTAAAGCTCAGCTCTTTATGGACACTGACTTTAACTGGTTTAAATGTGGAAACTGGACTTACAGCATCAGAACTCCATATGACTGGACTGGAGACTTGCTTGACTTATAGCAGGACCTGACTTGCTTGAATTGTCCCACAGTAACTTGGGACTTGTTTGAGACTTTAAGGTTAAGACTTGAGACTTGCTTGTGACTTACTCCCACCTCTGCTCTCTTGTACAGGGCAGGTCCACTCTGGCTCTGAACACACCCAGTCATTTCACATACACACTCGTGATTCAAGACTGAACACCAAACACACAGCACTGTCTGCATGTCTGCATGTTTTCATACAGCTTTGTAAAAGGATCAGATTTTCACATTATCTGTGTATTTCAGTTTCAAGTCTTTATAAATAACATCAATAAGATCCTGATCTCTCTGAATCCTGTATGGTTTTTAAACAGTACCTGCACTTTAGAGACGGTCCCTTACAGTATTCAGCTCCTGCTGTAGTGATTCTGGCTATTCTAGTAAACGTACTCGGAGAAAGGAAAGATCGGGAATGTTGGTGGAATATCAGGATTGTAGTCTGTTCCTGGTTTAGACTTAGAAAATGCAGTGTGAGAGATTTTAGGAGGTGGTCTGTGAGCAGTAGGAGGAGCGAAATGTGAATATCCCCCATCAGTTTAACTTTACGGAGCTAGAGAGAGTATGTAGGTTGTTCTGATGGGTCTGACTCTGTAGAGGTGTTTCAGAACTCTGTGTTATCAGGGTACAGTTCTGATCTTATACAGTCTTAAGACAGTGTTGTTGAGGATGTAGCCTGTGATTAGTACTGGAACTCTTCTGATCTGAGAATCAGTTCATCTTTCAGGTGCACTGTAAGACCAGCTGTCCTGGAACTGGAAGTACTGGAAGTCTTAACTGGATGTACTGGAGAGTGAAGGGAAGTCTGGTGGAGCTCTTCTTGTGCTGGATCATGTGAGCAGCAGTAAGAAGGATCAGTTCTGTGTTGTTGAGGTTTTGTCTGTCCCCAAATGTAGCCACTGTGGGGGTCTGCAACTCAAACACGAGCTGTTCAGCCTCCAGGGTACGAGTAGTAGACCAGGTGTCTGTACCAGTGAAATACAGGTGACCTCCAGCTTAACACTGCTAGTTAAAAGTGGTTCTACATTAATTTGAATATTTCTGATTTATTATAACTGGTGATGCGTCAGTACCAGTATTTCCAGTATGAGTACATGTTTTTAGTACTGGCTGATACCGAGTCCAGTATCATACTGAATTACTGAACTCAGTGACGTTAGTGTTAGTGTAAATGAGTGCAGCTTCACAGTTAACCTGTTAAATCTAGTTTACACTGAAGTGCATTAGCGAGCTATGCTAACTACACTGGTTATCCTGGATGGAGCAGCACTGCAGTGGAGAACAGCAGGTTCTGTTCCAGGTCAGAACAAAGTAAAGTATGGTTCTTAGTTCTGACCCTCCATCCTCATCTTTCTCTACAGCAGTCTCTGTAGCACAGTGACAGCAGGACGAGGTGACGAGGCTAACACATCCAAGGAGCTCACGTTTCAGCTGGTAAAGTCTTTCTGGCTGGTAGAGCTGTAGTTAAGTGTCCTCTACAGTCAGACAGACACTGTAAGATTGTAGAACTCCTGTTCTTTAAGGACTCACACCAGAGTCGGTCCTGACCAGTGTGATGGTCTAGGTAAGATTTAGGCTGGTGCTCCTTGGATGGTGGAACCAGGTAATAACAGCACCTGAGCCACATTATAACCTCCAACACTCTAAACACAGACAGGAGTATATTACACCTAGCACTCCCACACAGAGCCTGTACTCAGAGCACCTCCCTCACATGATGCAGTTCTGACTCTCTCTCCTCTGTGTCTCCACCCGTATTGGGGAGGTGGTTGAGACTCTCTCTCCTCTGTGTCTCCACCCGTATTGGGGAGGTGGTTGAGACTGCAGTGTGTGAACACAGAGTTGGTAGCCGACAGCCTAAAATAAAACTCCTTACATTCCTCTTAACAACCACAAACTGTACCGCCGTTAACGACCTGGAAGAACTAGAGGAATTCATCCATCACTATTATCACCAGTTAACAACCAGGAATTTGTGCAGAGAAGACGGGAACAACAAACCAAAGACGAAAACGACCCCCACCTGCAAACGACCCCGTCCACCCAGCTCACCTGAAGATCCTGAGCTCCAAGCAAAGTCCGTGCGCCAACTTCCCTCGTGGAAGTTCTCCACAAAGAATTCCAGGTGCTCCGTGATAGTCTGGACTTCACCCAGGAGCAGATTATTGAACTGGCCAAAGAAAGTAAATCTCTACACCACGCCGTCAGTAACCTCACGTCTCAGCGAACGTCCATAACAAAAGAAAACAGAGGAATGAAGGAGACAATGCTGGATCTCCAAGCCCGGAGCACGAGAGACAACACCGTCTTCTCCGGCATTTCCGAAAGCCCATCTGAAGATCCTGAGAAAACCGTACAGGAATTTCTAATTACCAAACTAAAACTCCCACTTGAAGCAGCTAAGGACATAACATTCCACCACATCCACCGCCTCGGAGCGAAACACATTCAGAACAGAAGTCCAAGACCCAAAGTCCCCAAAGTAGAACACTACAGACACAAACAGCTAATAATGGGCAAAGGAAAAGAACTGAGAGGAACCAACTACGGCATCAGTGATCAACTCCCTCGAGAAATACCAGACAGACGCAGAAAACTCCTCCCCATCAGAAAACAGCCAATCAGAGAAGGAGAGAGAGCTGGAATATCTGTGGATACATTGTATGTAGATGGAGAATTATTCAGAGATAAAGACGTGACACCTGAACAACTGACTAATCTGACTGACCACTCAGACGCTTCATCCAATCCTGTTATATAACTGACTTTCTGACTGACTGATTATTACTGACTGACGCTGTTTGGGCTAATATCACAGACTACACAGATTACACAACAGACTCATTTCCATCCATCCATCCATCCATCCACCTAACACACTGCTATCTATAGATTTCTCTCTTTCTCTTACACTAACACATTTTGTGTGCATTACTTAAATAGGCTACCCTATAATTTATGATAAAAAAAAAAACAAACACAAAAATAAACCTCTTGCTCAGTGTCTCCACTATGCGGACTAAGTAAAAAACCCAATTTGGAGTTTCTTCTTTATCATACTTTACTGTTCCCCTGTTTTCTACTATCTCCTTCTTCTTCTTTTTTTAATATACACTGCTCAAACAAATTAAAGGAACACTTTTTAATCAGAGTGTAGCATCAACTCAGTTCAACTTCTGGGATATTGATCTGGTCAGTTAAGTAGTAGGGGGGGGGGTGTTAATCAGTTTCAGCTGCTTTGGTGTTAATGAAATTAACAACAGGTGCACTAGAGGAGCAACAATGAGACGACCCCGGAACAGGAATGGTTTGAAAGGTGGAGGTCATTGACATTTTGTCCCTCCTCATCTTTTCTGACTGAGTTTTCACTAGTTCTGCAGCTGGCTTAGGTCAGCAACACTACCAGTACCATGCGGTACCTGGACCCTACAGAGGTTGCACAGGTAGTCCAACTACTGAAGGATGGCACATCAATATGTGCCATTGCCGGAAAGTTTGCTGTGTCTCCCAGCACAGTCTTAAGAGTACGGTGGAGATTCCAAGAGACAGGGAGTTACTCTAGGAGAGCTGGACAAGGCCGTAGAAGGTCCTTAACCCCTTAGCAGGACCGGTATCTGCTCCTTTGTGCAAGGAGGAACAGGATGAGCATTCCCAGAGCCCTACAGAATGAACTCCAGCAGGCCACTGCTGTGAATGTGTCTGACCAAACGATCAGAAACAGGCTTCATGAGGGTGGCCTGAGGGCCCGACGTCCTGTAGTGGGCCCTGTGCTCACTGGCCAGCACCTTAAAGCTCGATTGGCATTTGCCATAGAACACCAGAATTGGCAGATCCGCTACTGGCACCCTGTGCTTTTCACAGATGAGAGCAAGTTTCATCTAAGCACATGTGCAGACGTGACAGGGTCTGGAGACGCCGTGGAGAACGTTATGCCGTCTGCAACATCATTCAGCATGACCGGTTTGGTGGTGGGTCAGTGATGGTCTGGGGAGGCATATCCCTGGAAGGACGCACAGACCTCTACAGGCTAGACAACGGCACCCTGACTGCTATTAGGCATCAGGATGAAATCCTTGGACCCGTTGTCAGACCCTACGCTGGTGCAGTGGGTCCTGGGTTCCTCCTGGTGCACGACAATGCCCGGCTTCATGTGGCGAGAGTATGCAGGCAGTTCTTGGAGGATGAAGGAATTGATACCACTGACTGCTCCCCCCCCCACTCGCCTGACCTAAATCCAATAGAACACCTCTGGGACATTATGTTTCGGTCCATCCGATCCCGCCAGGTTGCACTTCAGACTGTCCAGGGGCTCAGTTATGCCCTGGTCCAGATCCGGGAGGAGATCCCCCAGGACACCATCCGTTGTCAGGCATGCATACAAGCACGTGGAGGCCATACAAACTACTGAGTACCATTTTGAGTTACTCCAATGGAATTTCAGTTAAACGGACTCGCCTGCTGCATCATTTTTTCACTTTGATTTTCAGGGTGTCTTTGAATTCAACCCTCTGTAGGGTGATCATTTTCATTTCCGTCAAACAGTGTGGCATCCTTTCGTTCCTAACACATTACCGGGTCCACATGAGGAAAGATATGCTGCATGATTTTTTCCCCATTAAGATCTGATGTGTTTTCAGAGTGTCCCTTTATTTTTTTTTAGCAGTGTATATTAATAATGTACGTCACTGTTCGGGACCAACAAGACAAATTCATGTTCTCACACCAACATCCAAAAATCAGATTAACACGTAATCCTACATTCTCAAATCATGATCTATACGTGGTCCTGGATCTCAGGAAAAATATAATAAGATACAAAAACCACCCTGAAAATCTAAAAGCAGATACGTCTTTTACAGAAACTCACCTAACAGACACGGACCAACACAAACTGAAGTCCTCTTATTACAGCTCATTACAACTCTAAACAAAGAGGCGTAGCCTCCTAATACACAACACTCCCAACACCACTATCACAGACCCTGAAGGACCATTTATTATAATAAATATCACTATTACAGATATTCAATAACCACTGCACATATCTATGGCCCTAATACTGACAATCCCACCTTTACCAAAACCTCTTCAACTAATTCACCAACCTTTCAGATTCACCCATTATTACTGGTGGTGATTTTAACACAGTCATTGATCCAGTCTTAGACAGAATAACCAGTTAAAACCACTCATAACTGGAAATCTACAGAAACAGTAACACAGGTCATGAGCGGTTCTGGTCTTGCCGATGGTTGGAGAGTAAAACAACCAAACACAAAAGAATTTACATTCCACTGAATCAATGAATCAGATTCAATGAATCAGAATATCATACATACACAGATTCACCCCATTATAATAAGTGACCACGCCCTCGTCTCCATCATATGGAAAGAAGAACAAACCAGCTCTGAGATGGAGCTTTAATACATCCTTACTTAATGATCCCAAATTTTCAACTTTCACCAAAAGAGAGTGGGCATCCTTCCTAGATATAAATGATTCCCCAGAAATCCAATCTACAACACTTTGGGAAACTGGTAAAGCAGTCTTAAGAGGGAAAATAATATCATATTCTACATATAAGAAAAGGAAGAACACAGAAAAAGAACTGAAATTAGAGCAAAAAATTAAAGAAATAGAAAGCGTAATACACAGAGTTAAGAAATTACAAATTCCAGCTTAACGAACTGATGAATGAGAAAACCAAATTTCTACTACAAAGACTAAGACAGGAAAACTATGAGTGCAGTAATAAATCTGGAAATCTCATTAAAATAAACAAAGAAAAAAACAATTATCCCAGTAATCAAAGATCCAACGGGAAAGGTTATGCAGAACCCAGCCGAAATAAATAACACATTCCGAAATTTCTTAAATCTATAATCATCAGACCACGACCCAAAATTGGGAGATATCAACACTTTTCTCAAAAATATTAATCTACCTAAACTAACAAAAGAACAAAAACAGACAACAGAAGAGCCAATATCATTAGAAGAATTCCACAAAGCATTCAATCAAACACCCAACAATAAATTACCTGGTCCGGACGGTTTCCCCTCTGAATTTACAAACATTTCTGGACAATATTATCACCACTCTTCAATAAATTAATAAAATAAATAAAGCAAAATATACAATTACCTACTGATATGAATACGGCTACAACTTCCCTCCACCTTAAACTTAACAAAGACCCGACCACACCCTCCAGTTACCGACCTCTCTCCCTCATCAACACCGACACAAAAACTATAATCAGAACTCTAATAGACTAGAAACAGTAATCCCATATCTAATCCACCCCGATCAAACAGGTTTCATCAAAGGCAGACATTCCTCCACCAACATGCGCAGACTTATCAACATCATCCACATGCTACCGATCAGAAATCACAAACAGCAGTCAGAACCCTTGATCCAGAAAAAGCTTCTGATAGAGTAACTGGAAATTCTTATTCACCACATTACACAGACTGGGTTTCAGGAACCATTTATACAATGGATAAAGATCCTATACACCTCACCTATGGACACTGTAACCACTAACGGGGTAATATCACAACGTTTCACAGAGGTGATGGAGAAAACTATGGAGAAAATATCTGCTTCCACCAAAAACAATAACACTGGACACAATTAAATCTGGACAGCCATCACACACACACATACAACTACCACTCACTGGAAACACTTATTAACAGATCATATATTAATCACACACACACTCAATCACACACACACACACACACCTATCACTGACTTCCTTCAACAGTAATTAAAAACAGATATACTGAGATCCAATACCAAACTCATCACCACCCTATACATAACTCCAGTAAATCATTTACCTCCACACACACACACACACACACACACACACACCTATCACTGACTTCCTTCAACAGTAATTAAAAACAGATATACTGTGATCCAATACCAAACTCAACACCACCCTATACATAACTCCAGTAAATCATTTACCTCCACACTCACACACACACACACACACACACACACACACACACCTATCACTGACTTCCTTCAACAGTAATTAAAAACAGATATACTGAGATCCAATACCAAACTCATCATCACCCTATACATAACTCCAGTAAATCATTTCCCTCCACACACACACACACACACACACACACACACCTATCACACTCACACACACACCTACACACACACACACACACACACACACACACACACACACACCTATCACACTCACACACACACACACACACCTACACACACACACACACACACCCCTACACACACCCCTACACACACACACCTACACACACACACCTACACACACACACACACACACACACCCCTACACACACCCCTACACACACACACACACACACACACACACACACACACACACACCCCTACACACACACACACACACACACACACTCCCTCAGAATAATTAATTGTGAATATAAATAAAGTCTTAATAGTCCTCCAAAGAGGGGGGTTGTTGGTGCGGGCCAAAAAATAAATAAATAAATAAAAGAATGTTCTGGAAAAGTACGTACCCATCTACTGTACGTCTGCTCGATTCACAGACGCTGTTTCACATGTAGCCCTCGTGCCCCCTATTCACCAAACTAATTTAAATGTAGAGGGGGGCTATGGGTTGAGCCTGAGCTTTAGAACCCACAAAAATTAAATATTCAACCAAGTTATCAAGGTATATTAATAAAAATAACTGAACCAGACACACTTATAGAGTGAAATTATTAACTGGCTTTACTGTTTTCAAATAGACTGAGGAGTATTTAAAGTTTTAACTGGACTGAGGTAGATTTATAGTCTGACCGCACACATTTAGTGTCCCAAAACCACACACCAAAAAAACAGTAAACAGGTGTTTAGTAAAATAAAAAATAAAATAGTTCAAAAACAGGATTATTAATACAAAATACACCTTTAAATAATATCAAACTAGCGTTAGATATCACCAATAATATCCAAATATTTATCTAGACTGTTTGACCTTCACTAAACTTGAAATGAAACCTTCTTCGAAAATGAGCAGGAAGTAAACTCAACCTATCGCCTGAACACAGTGGATTTACCCAAACACAACCGGCAACTTACAGAGACTTACAGTATACCACACTCAAATAGAGACCCCCACACTCCCACACACTCACAACACCAGACCAGAGCAGTCCTGCTGGTGGGTGGTGCTAGCGGGCGGTGTGGTAAAGAACTAGCCCCTTCTTAGACATGGAGAGAGATCTGACTTACAGTTCAG
>JAVGWN010003718.1:0-10112 GCA_034552555.1 Semaprochilodus insignis | reverse complement strand
GAAGAGTTTCAGTAATGGCAACTATTAAAGTTCCAAATTAATTTTCAGATTTGAAACACATTTACTTCAAAATTGAGAGATCTAACTGCTCACCATGTGGCCATGAGGGATGCAGTCTCACTTCCTGCTCTACAATGTGGGGGTGTGGCTAAAATAAGGCTCTATATTTCAGGTGGAGGCTGTTTGGTGTGTGTAAGGCAGATGATTAGGATAAATGAAAGGATTAGTTTGTATATGATTTCCTTTCTTTAATGAAAGTTACATTTAAAACTGTAACTAAATGCTGCTCTGTTGTGGAGCTCAGTGGTGCTTTAGTGTGTTTCTGCTGCTGTTAAAGTGACTGCATGTCACCTGAGATCAGCTAACCCTGACTTATAAGCGTAAAAACATTCAGTAACACGTCCTAGGCATCCTTTATTCATGATGCACTATAAATGCATTTATGGGGCTTTTATTGCATACATAACATCTTCTAATACTTGGCATCAGCTTGTTTATTGTCTCTTAAGTATGGAAGAGTATGCAACTTCATGCAACTTTAAAAAGGTAAATTTAGTTCCATAACTTAGAAGCAGAATAACTGAAAGATTTATCTCCATGTTTTCTGTCGTTTATGGGAAGATATTTGTAGAAGATCAGTATCTAAGGTCATGAGTTGAAACATAACTTTTTGTCTTCAGTGTCTTATTGTCTCATTTATGTCCATCTCAGGGCCCTTTTTTATTCTATCGTATTTTATTCTCATTTTTATTCTATCGTATGTCTTGTGTCCGTCTATTTATGTTTATTGTTTATTACATTCAGTATACTCTTGTTTTAGTGGTAATCTATTTATCATTAAATGCAATTTCAATCCTCTGTATGTCTTGTACATATTGAAGTATTGACAATAAAACTACTTGACTTGACAAACAGACATTCTGAAATGTTAAGGTCATTTAGAGCTTTTAAAATGGTAGAACTTTGAAGTCTATTCTAAAAATAAAAGTAGCCAGTGTTTTTTGTTGTTTTATTAGGATCCATGCTGCTGATGATCCATGCTGTTCTGTATGAGCAGCTGTATAGGAGGTTCATTGTTTTCTTAGGAACACCAGTAAAAGGAGCATTACAGTGATCAGCTCATGCTAGTAAGAAATGTATGAACAAGTTTGTCTGCATCACTCTAAGATAGAAAATGCTGAACTTTAAATGATAAAAAATCTACTTTAGTGACTAAATACATGTGGGATAAAACTCAGAAACCAAAGGTTTTGTACTTTAGATTTGATGTATGCAGCTATGAATGAATCTTTTTTATCAGAAGGAATGGAGATGTCATTTATGTAATTTATGTAAACCAATTCATGTTTCCTAATGACATCACCCAGAGATAAAAAAGAGAAAGTGGCCCTAAAACTGACCCTTGGGGGACAGGTTACTCTTTTTCAGTAGAGGCTTCACCAAAGCTGTTTTAGAAGCTTCTGGAAAAGCAGTAGTTGACAGAGAACTGTTTACAATAGTTAAAACATAGTTTTTGATTGTGTTCAAAATTATCTTAAGAAGCATCAAAATCACATATGGACAGCTGAGTTTGGTTCTTGCTTATCAGTAGGCTTACTTATGGATGTTTTGTCTTATCAAGGTTTTTTTTTGCCACAGGATTGGAACCGTAGTTTGACACTGACTGCACATTAGCTGGGCACTGAAGTACTTGTTTTCATTGCTTCAGAACTCATAAGTGAAGTCTCATATTTATTTCATTCATCTGCAGCTAAAAAGGCCAAGGTCATAATATTTCAGTGCACTTCCTCTCACAGTCGGATTACATGGTACAGGAGTGCATATTCAGACTACGATATATTTGAAGCTCTGAGCTCCTGTTGCATCTCTCTGTTTTGTAAAGCTGTATATTTCAAATCTAATAATGGTGTGAACATTAAAAACATTAGATGTTAAACCAAAGCAATATTCATTTGAAAAGACAAAATGGAATCATAAAACTAACAGTTCATTTGGACTTGCAGTTAGCACTAGGAGCCTTGCCAAAGTTGTAAGCCAAATGTTCTCCTTATATTTGCAGATCATTTTACTCATTTTAGGAAACATATTTGAAACAGGCCACATTATCTGCCAATAAACTGGCCTTTCTGCTGGAATACTCGAAGGCGTTTCAAGCTAATATAGTCTTGTAAATGAGCCCTATGGGAGAATTAATGTTTTCAGAACTGTGAAATTATGATGGCTTGATTTGTATCTATCATAGTATACTGAGTCATTGTCTTGTAGCACTTTGTGGAACATGAAGCCATGTGCCTGGCCCAGTGTTATCAGATTGGCTCTGCTCAATCTAGGGATGCTTAAGTGCAGTAAATCATATGCTATACACAAGGTCTAGAGAAGTGGATCCGTCATGAAGGTCAACAGAGGGCACTGCACAGAGGTAGTAAACAGTACTACCAAGATGGTGGAGCGTATAGGTTACCTGCGAGTGCTTGTGCTGTTATTCCAGATGTTTGTTTGTATCCAGAAAGCAGCACGTATCAACTACTGGAAAATAAACCTGGCCCTGTGATAAAAAGTAAAAGTAGTTATTCAATACATTAATTAGCTGATAATTTAGCGGCTAATTGGAGTTCTTCAGCAGGCTACTGGGTGTCGCCATAGATTTCTGATTTCATTATTTTTTTATTTTTTACTGCACATTTTTCCCAATTTTTTATGTCACTACTGAAACACAGGGTGCTAGTACATGGGCATAGCCCTATTTTTAGCCCTGTTTTTTAGAGCAGGAAGTCCCTCGTGGCCACATGGTAAGCTGTTAGATTCCATTCAAAGTATATATGTATCAAACATCAGAGTGAAACATTAAGAACTGTCACTCCCAGAACAATTTTTATATGCTAATTTTGTGTGTACGGCTGTTCAAAGTTCATGTTCATGTACTGGTTAGTTCAAGATGAGCTAAAAATGTCACTACCGAAACAGTCACTGCTGAATCATTTGGGTAGTTTGGATAGTGTTAGGATTCTTTTGGTAGTGATAAAATAGAATGTGGAAAGTTGTATTAATTATATAATTAAGGTATATGGTCACGCAAAGCTAAATATACTGACCCCCGTACCTGTTCGTCTGCAGTTCACTTCATAGCAACACAGTGACGTGACATAATCTGCAAACAACCTATTGACTCCAATTGGCCGCTACATTATCAGCTAATTAATGTATTGAATAACTACTATTACTTTTTATCACAGAGCCAGTTTTGTTTCCCTTCAATAAATAAAATAATCATTTAAATGTTGTTTTGATGTAATCTAAACATTCCAATCTTTTAATCAAATTCCCCTCATCATTAATCACTGAATAAACATTATTCCTTCCATTATTCATTATTACATAACTTTGAATGTGTTTACTATTCAGAGATGGCCAGATGAGGATGGGTGTGCTGTTTGAGCAGTGGATTCTCTAAAGGTGTCTTCCTCTTGCTTTTAAGGAGTTTTCCTTGCCACTCTTGCCTTTGACTTGTTCAGTTTGGACCCAGATGTAAACATCTGTATACAAATAAACCAGAATCTGAAAATGATTGAATTAGAGTCAGTCACAGATTTACGTTAATAAAGATAATTATTATATATCAAGACAGTGTGTACTGTGTCTTTTTAAATCAAACAACCTCTCAAAGCTCTAGAATTGTGGGCAGCTTCTTTTTACTGTCTTTATATTCAAAAGTTTTATTATTATGTGCAGTAAAACAAGTGGTTACACTGTACTATTAAATTCTTACTTTGATAATAAATAATGAGGTAGACATACATAAGCAAATTTAGCAATTAAAAAAAAGAAATCAAAGTTAAAATGAAATTTAAAATCAAACAGTAATCTGCCGAGCTCACACACAGGTATAAGATTGACAGGGTTGGAGTACATATTCGGTTAGTTTAAAAAAAACAGCCCTAAACTTGTGTATTCTGTACACATCAAATCTTAAACTAAGAGGCACCGTTTCAATTAAGTGACGCCATCTAGTGGACAAAACAAGAAACCGATAAATCATTATTTGCTTTGTGCACTAGATGGCGTTGCTCTTCATAAAGGTTGCTGACAGACTCAGATGCAGTTCGAGCTACACCAAAGTGGTTCTGCTCTTAGTAACAGACCACATGCTCTCAGTCAGAAAAAGCTCATATTCCTACTTTATCATAAACAACAACAGTAACAAAATAAATACTACAGGATTATTATTCTCATTGTTGTTGGTATTATTGTTAGTAGTAATGGGGTTAGTAATAGTGGTAGTATTATTCTAGGGACTAAATCTAATTATTTTATATAAATAAAAACTACTAATATAATAGTAACTACCAATAATAATTATTTCTGTAGAAATTGCAGAGTTATTAAAAAAACAACTTGAATTAGGGGAAGGAAGGAAGGACATGGCTAGCTTCTTTTATCAAACTCATCACTCGCATGAACACAATATCTGCTCACTAATTTACTGCTGATACTAAAGTGTAGATGCCATATTCAGTCTAGACCAGATTTAGAACATTTATGTACTATATTATTTGGTTTGTTATGTTATAGAATTTAAACAAGTTTGTCTGAGTCACTTTGTCTACTTCACTATGTCCACAACCAGGTGTTAATCCAATTTACCAACCTTTTAGTACACAACGTGATCCGCATGTCTACTACACGTCCAGTCACTTGGTACAGGTTCATTCTTATGTTAGTGTCTGACGTCACTTCTTAGCATTCTGTAACTTCTAGTCTTCATTGTTTAACATGGTACTGGGTTGTTTTGTTGGGCCAGATGTGATCTCATAATGAGAACACAGGTTTGGGGAGAATCTGTTGGACATTTGGTGCTTTTGGTGCATGTTCCCTCTAAAACCTGTCCCTAAATCCCTCTAGTGCATGTTTGATAACGGATAACACATACAAAGCAGAATATCTAGCAATATGTGATCATTAACTCACACTCATTCTTTGTGACCTACAAGTCTATTTAGTGAAACCACTTCAGATACTTTGTTTTCAGACTTTAGGTCAGGACAAAGGAGATCTCAGCTTGTTTGTCTTCATGCTGTAAAAAAAGTTGTGGTCATGCTTAATGTCCATTACTGTTCGTTACGGAGGGGCAGGTTTACGTTTTAAATGCAAAGGGCATCCAGCTGCACATGCAGGTCACAGCACAGAAACTGATGAGCAAATAGCCTCAGGCGATTTCAGCTCTGTATTTGGAATCCTGGAAACAATCCACACAAGAAGGACCCGGGACACCCCATAGTCTAAATATGTTACTTTCATTAAGCAAAACTTAACCTTACCCAAAACCCAACCCTAACTCTTACCTCAACCCAAACACCAACCCTAACCCTACTCCTAACCCTAACCCAAAACCCAAACCTAACTCTAACTCTAACCCTAACTTCAACCCAACACCTAATGCTAACACTAACCTCAACCTTAACCTTAACCTCAACCCCAACCCCAACCCCAAAACCCATCCCTTACCCTAACCCTAACTTCAACCCAAAACCTAATCCTAACACTAACTTTAACCTTAACCTCAACCCAAAACCCCACCCCTAATCTAACTCTAACCCTAACTTCAGCCTGAAACCTAATACTAACCCTAACGCGATTTCAACCCAACACCTAATCCTAACCCTAACCCCAAACCTAACCCTAACTCTAACCCTAACTTCAACCCAAAACCTAATCCTAACACTAACCTCAACCCAATATCTAACCCTAACCTCAACCCAAAACCTAATCCTTACCCAAACCATGGACCTAACCTCAACCCAAAGCCTAATCCTAACCCTAATCTTAACCTTAGCCTTAAACTCAACCTCAACTTCAACCCAAAACCTAATACTAACCCTAATCCAACCAACACCTGAGCTTATCCCTAACCTCAACCCAATCCTAACCCTAACCCATGTTAGGAACCCAAAACCTAATCCTAACACTAACCTCAACCCAACATCTAATCCTACCCCTAACCCTCACCCTAATCCTAAACCTAAACCTAACCCTAACTCCAACCTTAACCCTAAGTCTAATCTTCTCCCTAACATCAACCCAATCTTAACCTCAGCCCAACATCTAATCTTAACCCAAACCCTGGCCCAGGTGAACATCTACAGATCTACAACTTCACCCTCCAAATCAAGTCAAAACAACTGAATTCAGCAGATAATTGTAAATCTAATTATTTAATGCAGTATTTATGCAGTAATTTAATCTTTTGATAATCTACTGAATGTGTTTAGATGCTTCATTGTTGATATTGATATTTTGTCATGTTACTGAGAGTCTGTTGGGTATCTATTTCATGTAAAAAGGGCCAATTTTTATTCAGTAACTATGAATTACTCTGTAATTACCAGAACCAATACATGGTTATGTACATACTAATGTTTAGTTATGAAACTGGCAATGAGAGAATGTTTGTGAAGAATTTCCAAATCAATTATACAAAAAATACTCTTATTCTAAACTTAGTTGGAAAAAGGCAGGTTCGTTACTTGGTACCTAACTTTACTGTCAAAAATCAATTTGAAAGCTTCTCAGACAATTACTGATAAGGGCGGCAGTCCTGTGAAGCACATTTGGTAGGTTTTACTTTCGTTTTTTCAGAAAGTAAAGTCTGCCACTGCTTTCATATCACCACATCATATAAACTCATAACCTGTGCTCATTAAGACTGCCCTTCCTCTCAGGCCCAGAGTGGATGGTACAGGAGTTCACTTTAGGGACAGCATATTCATTCCACAGTCCTCTCTCACACTGTAATGTCTTTGAAGCTCTGTGTTTAAGATAGAAAGATTTGTGTTTCTTTTTCTTCAAATAAAGTCAAGACTGGCACAGTGAAATTCAACTGGCAGTGATAATATATGAGGAGAAAAGAAAATATTCCCTGGACACGAATGACAGATCCTAGGTGAAGATAGTTGTTCAGGGAGCATTTACTCTAAAAGAAGCACCTGCGAGATAACTGTAGCTCTTTTAAGTGCTTGTTTGCCCTTAACAGTACTTGTGCAACATTATTTTCAGCTGTCTACTAAGAACGCAATAGTCATTTTGAAATATTACTTCAGTAATGTAAGTAACTACAGATCTTTCCACAAATATTATAGATTACTATAAAAACATTCTACAGAAATATGAAAAATGAAATTATGACATAAGCATGTTTTCCTAATGTTTTGTTGTTTAGGGTTTGGGACAGGTACCTCTCAATATGATGATATTTTATTTAGCTTACTACTATCTGAATTAATGCCCTCAACTTTTAGTAAATAATAGTAAAAAATATATTTTAGCATAATCCTTGTACATTTCTAAGGTCTGAACAATGTTTTTATTTATTTATTTATTTATTTTTTACTGCTACTGTGTCCATAGTTTGAACTAATTCTTTAGAACGGCCCATATATGACAACGCTGTGAAAAGGAATTATTTACATAGATTCCCTAATTCCCACTCAAGAAAAGCAGAATTAAGTTAAATAAATGTATGCATAAAAAGTAAATGGATGTCTGCAAAATTAGATTTTCTTTTAAATACTGAACAGAACATAAACAGCTTTTAAACTTTTTTTTCTAAAACAATTTATTGTTTATAATAATTTACATTTTAACTTTTTGCTTTTACATTACTTTTACAGTATCATTCATTATTTTCACCATACTGACCTTCCAAACAGATAAGAAGAGAGATAAAATTTAAAATGCGATTAGGGAAGGCCTATGACGTCTTTTGTTCCAATTTTCTATTTTATAGAATCCACCCACGGAGTCCTACAGGAAACACATTTTAATCATTACCACTTCAGCTGATGGTGAATTACATAACTGCGCTAAAGCTTTATGGTGTCTTTTACTTCTTTACACTTAAGTACTTTTCAAAAAACACAAACATATCACCTGAAAAGTGAAAATTTTAGAAGACAAAACTTCAGTAGCAAGTTGTAATGCAACAAAGTTGGCAAAGAAGTATCGCCGTTCTATCCAGTAAGCGTAAATTAGTGAACTTAAAAAAGAATCATTCAAATAGAAAAGATAAGTTCATTAATGGGCTCAAGCTTAAGCAACTGTATATTTGAGTTTCCTTTAGTTACCAAATCATTTCAAGAAGTTTTATTTGATCTGGCAATAACTTGAAACGGCATAATTACAGTAATCTCTCATGTAATTACCCCAAATAACACATAGATCATAAAACTGTGCAAACTGAAAGCATCACCATACTGAGCATAATAAAACACATGAAATGCATCCAGACTTTTAGCATGAAATTATGCTGTGAAACAAAAATAACATCAATTCTGCTAAAGTTCATTAACAGAAACCAACAAAACTGCTAAGAACGTTTCCAAAGATATGCAAGCACATCTTTACCTAAATAACTTTGGAAATAAATAGTAAGTACTACTAAATCTGCATTAGTCTGTTTAACAAAGCCAGTTCTGCATTTCAGTACAGGAAGCTTAACAAGACACATTTAATACTAGCAACCGTTCCATGAATTTAAGATCATGACCTTTAGATAAGGTTTACTGCAATGCAATGAAGGAGAGCCAGGAGTGATTAGCAGCACAGACAAACACAAGTTAACTTTCATAACTTAATAAGTTTCATAACTTAACATAATAAGTCACGCTGTCAGAACAAACAGGCCATCTGAAGATACTGGAAGTCGTTAAAAGGCAGGGCTTATCTGTACACAATCCAAGGCCAGCAATTTCACAGCCAAGGAAATCAACGTAACATGGAACTATTGCATGTACAGGAAGCAGAAATGTACCTTTGAGACCTTTTGTGTTACTGAACAAGGCCCATGTGCATCAGGCTGAGGTAATAAGATGGAGCTGGAGTTGGAGTGAGCAAAACAGGAGCTATCAGTCAAAGCCCAGCATCTAGTCATGCCCCACTAAACCCACCAATTTTAATACATGCTTCTGAAGTTGTCGGCAGGAAAAGCAAAGTGAGACTAAACTTTACCTGCTACTGTTTTTTGCCACATGTGCCTGAAATAAAATACTATATCAATGAACATAGGAGGATTTACATGCATTCATTTGCATTGTCCTCATTTTAAGGATGTGCCATATGTTGCGGGAATACAAATCATTTCCTAAATTTGGAAGACCTGTGGTGATAAGCTGTAAAGGTGTGCTACGAGCTGGCGAAAACCCAAGCTAAACAATACTACTAACCAAACACATTTGCTAGCAAGGTGTCTATGGAAAACTCAAAATATATTCCGTGAACCACTATATCTATGTGTTACAAAAGTCATGAAGGTCTGTACTATGTGTGTGTGTGTGTGTGTGTTAGCCACAGAGAAAGATCGTCTTACCTGTGGTCTGCTTTACCTATGCTGTACCTAAATATACTCTCTGATTTGAAGTCTGAAACTTAATCAGAAAAGTAAGAGGGTCATGGTCAACATGGTGTAAACAACCACATTTCTTAAACTCTAGACACATACACTCCAAAATGATGAATGGCTAAAGCTAATGCCTCTTCCTCTACGATAGAATAAGATTACTGATGTTTGCCAAGTTTCTTTGAGAAATAAGCAACATGCCTATCCACTCCTGATTCATCTGGCTGAAGCAATACTGCACCCACCCCAACACAAGCACAAAAGCATCCACAGCCAACTTGAATAGAGCACTGAAATCAGGGGCCACCAACACAGGACGACATGCTAATATCACTTTGGTCAAAAGCCTTGCCACGTACTTCTGTCCCTTGAAATCACACGTTTTTCCTAAGCAGGCGTGTCAAAGGTTCAATTTAAGAATATTCGGAATCAGGAGATCCAGAATAACCTGCACCTTGGCTTCTATTATGACCCGGTCCATGGTCAGGCTGTAACAGAGAGTGGGTTCCAGACCAAACACAAGACACCACTGAAAACGAGAAGAGTGGAGCTTTAATTTCATCAAATCGTCAATGGCAAGCGGGAACAATGTTTTCAGATGCCGGGTGAGCCCCCAGTTCTGTTGTGGACTGCCCCCAGACTGGCTCGTAATACTGGGTTTCACTTTCCCTGACTATTGCCTAGCTCACATTTAGGCAAATTTACTACCAGCTGAGCCTTCTGC
>JAVGWN010003716.1:0-10112 GCA_034552555.1 Semaprochilodus insignis | reverse complement strand
AAACTAAACCTTTATCTTCAATAAATGATGACTGATCAATTAAAAGCTGCATTTTGTGTTTACTTGTGTGGTTTCTAACTTATTTTAAACTTAGCTGGATGATCTGAAACATTTAAAATGTGAGAAATTAGAAAAACAGAAGAAATCGTGTGATCGGTACATACTATGAACTGTACGAAACTGCAAGGAAAAACAAACGTTTATAAAGCTAAGCATGCTAGCACTAGTAGCACAAAGTTGCCAACTATGCACACTGGACTCAGTGGAGACTAAAATTTTGCATAGCTTGAGAGACTCGTGAAGACGGTATCAGTCTTAACTCCAGGTACAGTCCAAGTTAGTTTCCAGTTTCTCTGAATTGCTTGGTATTCATACTTTGTTGCATTTATACATAATATAAATAAAAGCATGTAGGCTAGCTAGCTCGCCAGAGTTGTAAGAAAACTATTCAGACTGTGCCAGGCGACAAAGCAGACACGGTGGAGTTTAGTATGTGTTCTTGTATAAAGCAGTTTTGAGTTGCTTAAAAACCCTGACCAGCCCTATATTCACTCACAAGAGTTAAGACGAGGTTTACAAGGACACAACCACCCCCCCCCCCCAAAAAAAACATTAAAAGTTTTTTTTTTTTTTTTATAAAAATAGAATTTATGAGCATGCAAAGTAATTAAATTATTTGTAATAGCTAGTGACAGCAACAAAAAAGAAATTACTACTACTACTACTGATAATAATAAAGCAACAATTGCAGAAAAAAACGTTTTTCCATTTAGCTATTAATATGGAACAAGTCAAGTTCAACAAGGCTTTTCTTATTCTTACAGATTAAATTATGAATTAGATTAAAATATTCAAGATGGTATTTCACATTATATATTTTGTGATAATTGCACCCCTAGTAAGGAGAGGCAGATTTTAAAAGGGGTAAAATTTAAAAATTAAGACAGAGCTTTTGTACTGGGCATACTCTGTTACAGATATTCTATGGAGAATGAAGCTTGTGTTTTTTTTCTGATAATCTGGGGTGCAAATCAAATTTCACTGTCTTTTTAAAAAATTTACAAAACAAACAAAACATGAGTGGAACCATAGCCCCTGGTGGGATGATTGTGGTCAATGCTGCAGCTCCTCACACCCACAGCAGCACTGTGGGGTTTCAAAGACACCACAGAGGCTCCTCCAAGTGGACTGGCCTCACTAATTAGCCAGGGGATCAAACTGGAAGTTAAATACTCCGAAACATGTAATGAAAGAATGAAAGGGTAACGTGCAGGGGTCAGGCCGACGCCAAACACTGGTCCTCAGGCAATCTGGTATTGATTTTCGCTCGTTTAGAGGGTGAGGGGCTGAGGGTGGGGGACAGGCAGTGAGGGCGCTGGGCTCAAGGGCTGTCACGCTGATAGTTTAACCCCGTTTTCCAAAGGAAACAAACAGGACCATCTCCTCATTTGACAGCACTGATCTGTGGCTGCGATGACAACACAAATCCCTGCACAATGCTCTGCTCTTTCTAGAGGGAGAGGGGGGCTTTGGGACACGAGTGGACAGACCCTACGCACAGCAGGCCTTGGCAAGGAGTAGGCCACCACCAGCCTGGCCCAAATGACGTACTGGTTTACAGGTGCTCAGTGAACCAAGATGGAGCTGAATTGAGTGCAACACTAGTAGTTCTTTGTAATGGTGCATAAGGTCAGCAGAGAGACTCTGCAGTGGGAAGGATGGGAGACATTCTTGTGAGGAAAAAGAAAAAGAAACATCTGAAACAGCAGTAAGAAAGGGGGAAGTAAACTATTAGGGTGGCTAAAGCTGGCATACATAAATGCCCAGCTGACTGAGGCTGTGTCGTATGGGTGGTCAGTTATCACAAACGTTACACCATTATAAACATGCTGCCTTGTTCCTCCTCATTGCCTTGTATTCTGTCGGGGTGGAGGGGCAACAGCCTTTGGTCATTTTTCCCCTCTGATGTTCCTAAACACTTGAGGGGAAAAAGGCTGGAGCCCTTTTCACTTTTCTCCTCAAATTGCCTCATCTCTCCATCAGAATGCCAAAGGGGACTCCATTAGCCAGGCCCAGACAGACCCCCACCCGCACTCAATTTAGCCAGCCCCTCTGTCCTGAGAAGCCTGTCCACGTCAAATTAGAGTGGGCCCCCACTGTCCTTATTATGTCTTGGGAAAATGCCATCATGACTGATGCTACGGGGTCCCTCGCTTGTCACAAGTTGTCAGCCAGACGTGGAGTTTGGATACACATAGCTGACAGGTAATCTTAATGTCTTCAATTATCCCAATTAGTCCTGTCATAAACAATTTGATAAGTGCTCACCCAACGCAAACAGATAAACACACACACACACCATCCACAAGAAAGGCAGAGAACCAAAGAGTGTGGATGGGTGCACATTAATGAGAATTGTAATAGGTTTATCAGTGACAAAGCGCAGGGCTTCTCTTTTGTCTCCCAGTGTCTCTGCATGCTCAGCTGTGCGCTGCTCTCTGCTACCTGGTCACTTCAAATTGTACCATCTCCTTTCATTAGCACATAGCCTAGTGAGAATCTGAAAGGCTGTGACAAAATTCATTTAAAGGGAGTGGGAGCAGATTGCCTGAAGCAGGTGGTATAAGGGAGATAAAACAAATCTGTGTGACACTCTGTGTGTGTAATGGGTTCTTTTCATCAATGGTGGAAAAAACACAAGCTTTAAAAATGAGCTTGTCCTTTTATTTTATATAATAATAATAATAATAATAATAATAATAATAATATGTGCAAAAATATATATATTCAACATATTTGTTAATAGAACACTAAATAGACCAAGAGATACTGCTGAAGGATTAAATTTATTTCATGTAGTATGGGTGCAAATCAAATTCACCCCATCCTTACATATAGTCAGTAGGTCAGTATCTATCCAGCTTTCATACCAAATTAAAGTGCATAATTGAAATTATACAAAAAGACTGACTCAAATCTGTACAAGAAAACAGCACATTCGTTAAAGTGTTTAAGAAATAAGGACAGAGATTAAGGAGAAATCTTTACAGCTAAGCATACACTAACTAGGAATACACTAACTTCAAATTAGAATGTTCGCTAACAGGGTATATTATTTTACTAATAAATATTACATAATTTATTCCCAATGCCTCATTATTAATTATCTGAGATTACAAATACTAGTGGTCTCAAATGACTGATAGAGGTACAAGGTCAGCATCATCACCTGCAAGAAACTGCATTCATCCATACAGTCAAAAATCGTACTCAAATGCTTTCTGAAACATACACAAGCACACAGTAATCAAAGAAGCCAAGCTCCACAGGACGGGCCATTAGAAGTAAAATATGAGAAAATGAGTGCCCAGATAGCACAAGCACTGCGAGTTACCACCGCTCTCAGCCGGCACAACCCTCCTGAGCAGGTGCCCAATGAGAACTGGTCTTGTGCATGTCAGAGGCGATTACGGAAGGCGTGGCAGATCCACGGTGGACCCCTGTCTCAGCTCCTGACCCCCACCCCAAGTGACGACCGAAACGGAGAACGGGGGGGGGGGGGGGGGGAGAAAAAAAAAAAAAGGCGAGAGAAGGCCCGTCACAGGGAAGTTGTAATAGGAAATTGCTTTTGGCAACTATTTGTTCAGCACCAGAATCATTTTTTTTGTGCCAACACAGTGAGCCCCATTGGAAAACAGGGCAGGTCTCCCTAATGAGTAATCTATTTCAAAGCAGTCTTGTCTGGGCATGACAGTTTACTGAGAGGCTTGAAGAACTGGTAATTACCAGTGTTACGGGGCAATTAATGCATATTACACTGCGGCACTCACGGCGGCGACTGTCAGCTCCCCAATAAAAATGAGCACTCTTCAGCTAAAGGGTGACATTAATTGGACCTTTAATGACTATGCACAGGAACCAAGCCAAATAGGAACAAAACAGGGGACTCTGCCTGACTTCAGGAGTGGGGTGGAAATTGTCCTAAAAATGAGATTAATTGCTGTTGAGTGGCGAAAAAAAGAATAGGGAAAGAATAAAAAAGGGTGAAATTATAGGGTTTGGAGAGCAGGGTGTTCTTGTTGCAATGACAATTCTTAATTATCCTATATATTCTTTATGTTTAGAGTGGGCCAGTGACAAGTTTGGAGGTTTATATATGAGGTTAATGTGCGGTATTCTACGCTTGTCTAAATCAAGAAAAAAAAGTTTTCTACTTGAAATGATAAATATTCCAATGCAAAAACAGCATTTTGAGGTTTCCCCCCAAAAAAAAACACAGCAGAAGAAAAAAGGTGATTCCTTCGCCCTCCCAGGCCTCTAAAGAGGCACCGCGTATTGGTGCAATAATAAGTGGAGAGGCACTTGAGCAAATCAGGGTTAAAAAAAAAAAAAAGCCAAAAGCCTTTTGTCTGTGATGAAGTGACCCGAGTGGAAGAAGCTTAATTAGTAGGGGAATCAGCACTGCTTCAATTCCTGACACCTCGGAAAAGACTCGGTCCTCGAGTGCATTTTAAACACATTCCAAAAAAAGAGAGAAAAAAATAAAAGAAAAACAAGTTCTTTCATCAACACAGCGCAGAAATTGGTGAAACTTCAGGGCTTGCTGGAGTGTTTGTTTATGAGTAGGATCAACGCGCTGGCCATATTAAGTAGCCTTGATTAATGCTGTTTATCTGCACGTAGTCTACCTGAATATGCGAGCGCACAAATCAAAATATTCGCATGCAAAACATGCAGACATTTGCATGCATTTTTGATTTGGTGTTTCCACAGCATTTTAAATATGCGGCAAGAAGGAGTGCAGCGCTGCCTGGTGCGCTGTCACGCTGCACACTCACACTGTCATTGGTGATGATAGAACTTCCCAGCTTCAAAGCAGCTTTGCGTTGGGAAGGAGAAGGAGCAAATATTTGAATTGCAAAACCACATCATCTTCCGACGGGAGAAAATTCAAGACAACTTCCAAGAGTTAAAGACCTACATTTCCCCTGAACAAGTGAACCCTCTGCAAACTGTTTAAAGGGGGGCTAGGAAGTATTCAATATAAGCACCTTCCTCGGTAATTTAGCATATCCAAATTTGTGTAATGGGACATGACATTTCAGAAGGGGACTTGGGTAGATATATATTTATATCTATATAAATATATGCGTGGATACACATACATGAATGCATGTGTATGAGTAGTACTACTGATTATGGACTCAAGTGTAATATATATATATATATTATAAATTATACACACACACACACACATTGCATTTTAGTCTCTTGTTTTTCTATGCACAAAGTATGTATATATTTATTGAGATTTATATATGTATTAATACATATGTGTGAGGGGTACTACTTAAGGATGACTTATGATGGATGATTATGGACTCAAGGGTAATTACCCCAGTCATCCTTATGGAGTGTGCAGGAGTGTCAGACATTGCATAAAGTTTCACTGCTACCGCTGCTCCATCAACAGTCAATAGCTATTGCTTCAAACCCTGAAGGAAGCACTTGCTTGCAGAAAGAAAATGCTGTTTACTCAAGTCCATTTGCCAAGGTATTTTGCACATTTTACAAGCATAAAAAAGGCTACTGTCAACCTTAAGCCATTCTAGGAACCACGGAAAAGCTTGGCAATAAATATCCTAAAGACAAACATTATGAATCATAGCATATCTGAAAGCAGGATTTCCTACTAATTTTCATGCCAGAAAAAATATGACATTTAAGCTTCAAGACAGTCGAGCCACGGACAGCCTTTATGGCAATAAATACTCATCTTCATCCCACTGAAAGAACACTTTTTAAATCGGAATAATACTGACATGGAGAAATATGTATAAATTCAAATTACAGGAAGAAATGTTAGTACCACTTGGCATATTCCAGAAAACAAGAGACGCAGTGACATTTGGAAAATATTCTGTGCAGGAGATTCCTATGTCTACATACAGACTAAAGAAAACAGACTACTCCACTCAGACTACTAGGTTGTGTCAATGTGGCAGGGATTTATAGCTACAAGTATGGATTCCTTTAATGATAAAGGCAGCTACTGCAGGGAGTCTGGTAATGGTTTCTGCCATATTTATGTATTCACCTGCATATCAGTGGCATAGCAGCAGTCTTGGATACAGAGGACAGCACTGCTTATTTTGACCAGTTGTTTTGATGCATGCTGAAGTCCTGTGATTTCTGAAGCAGTCTCGTGTCGATGTGTTCAACACCGCACTGCACCGCACCGCACTGTACCGCACCCCTCCCCTCACACCCAGCCTACGTGTAGACAGTCTGGAGACAGACACAGGCAGAAATCAAAAGCTTGGATGATGGATAACTTTAGTGCACAATGACCTCTGTCACAGGGGTTTGCCCTAAATCAATCTGAGCGATAAGGACCCCCGTGCCGACAATGCGCACCTTGGTATGTTCAGCAACGAGCCTTATCTTTGGCGGGAGGAAGTCTGAGTAATAACTACAGACAAGCTACGACAAAACCACTAAGCCCGCATTGTCAAACACAATTTACTATGTATATTCCCCCTCCTCTGGTGCTGTTAAAACAGTCATTACTGGAGCACAGTGATAGGAGCTTGTGTTTACAGCCAGGCCTCTGCACGTCTGGCTAAGAGAGGAGTGGCCGGGACTGGAGGTCAGTTAGTGGTGGTGGGTCCGAAGATAGAGGAAGAAGGCCTTGGAGCTTTGGGTCCTCCACGTCAGCCCGGCGTGGGCTGCCTTCATTTGCAGTGATACATGCAGGGAAAGGTTGGAGGTTGAAGTTGAGAGGAGGGCCGACAGGAAAAAGGGACTGAACGCTTTGGGAAGATTACAGCACTTAACATGTTAAGACCTCTCAGTAGTTTCTCATTCATCCCCTCCTTCTTCCTTTTTTGGACAGGGAGAGTATAACTTTCCATGCAGTGGCATCAAAATTGGAGAAACAGACCAAACATGACATTGAACGTCACGTCTGGTCTGTTTACGCGACCCCTTTCTGCCGGAGTCAACTGTTTCAAAAAAGTCCAGCTTTTAAAATGCTGATTAAAATGTTTGCTTTCTCATTCGAAATGACATTTGACAACGTCAGTAATATTTTAGCTAACTGCAAAAACATTCTCTGAGGCGATGACAATTTTTTTCCATTGCTTGGACAGGCGCAGGTAACCTCCACTGAAAGTTTCCCATGAACTCAACGATATGAAGTGAAAACACAACGGCCCAGAAAGAGGTCTGAAGGTTTAAGCCAGAGTGTTTGGTTTCACCCAGGCAGCTACGGCAAAATGTTTTGCAATCATTATTCAAGGAGTTTATCCCCTCACTAATTCAAACCACAAACTCTGCTCAAAACAGAGGCTGGAGTCGTTTTTGACCACTGCTTGGTCCTTCGCTGAGGCTACGGGGGGTGGGGCATGGACTGTCAGCAGTTCCACGGATTGAGTTCCACTCACTGCTAAAGCCCCTTATTGCCAAATTAGGAGAGGTACAATACACTGGCTCGACAGTACAAATGCAATCAAGAAGACAAGCTCTAAAAATTATTCAAACGGACCGTATATGATAAAAACATTTAACGCCACTGTCGTATCAGCGATATATCAGTTAAATTTACAGCTGGGCTCGAAGAAACATTAATATTCTTAAGCACATTTCACATTCTTCCTGTCAGTGCAGCTTTGACAAGAGACCACAATGTCTTGAGAGCAGAAGAATTTGGGGGATTAAGAAGTGCCCACTCTCAGACTGAAGTTAATAGTTTTCACATTCATTACAATCATGGGGGAAGAGAATCCAAGCAGTCAGGCAGGACATTGAGCTGGTCTCAGCTAGCCACAGCTGCAGCCAAATTGAAGTGGCAGGTTCTATCAGATAGCTTTCACCAGACAGCTCCATTTTCCTCAGGATTTTAGTTTGGCCAACATACAAACTCATAACAGCAATACAAGTATTCACTGAAATTATAGGAATTGATATGTGCTGGAGCTAGGGCGCAACAAGCGGAACGTCTGATAAAAATATCTCTCGGACAAAAGGATGGATTATTCCGACATCTCTGCTGTCATCATTCAACAGAGTGGCAAGGTTTTGCACTGCTTCCTTGATCCAGTATGGTAGCAGGGATAAGGCATCATCACAGTTCACCTGCTGCCCATGACAAAAAAACATCACTGTGATGACATGCAGTGCAGGAACATTTGTGCCATTCCCTCTACTCTTCTGTACAAAACAAAGGGGTGCACTATGGCCCTGCTTTATGGCACATAAAAGAACAAAGGCCACAACTGGGCCATATTGGCAGCAAAAGACACTTCCTGCCATTCATCAAAGGGGCCGAATGCTTTAAACTGATTGTACATATGCTGCGAGCGAAGGAATGTGCTGACCTGATAGATATTAAACATTAGTTTGAATTGATGAGTGAATTCAAAGGTCAGTGCTCCAGTTCTCATCTGTCTCTGATTAAGCTTTGACCAATGGTTATAGGGTTAGCTCTGTTTAAGTTGCAAGGCAATCAAGAAGCAAGCGAAGAACCTGAAACTTAAACCAGTAATACGAGGAGGTAAGCAGAGATATATTGACATCTTTTCCTTGTTAAAAGGACAATTATGCTTGGTCTATTTACATTTAAAAACCGAGAACAAATACAGTCAAAACAGAAATCTGTAGCCCTAAACACTTAGAACATTTGTTAGCAGGCTTGTTGGTGTTTCCAAATGTTCATGTGAAGTTCAGAAATTAAATGCATTTATGTACATTGGAGCTGTAAAGTGATTAAAATAACTGCAAGAGTTTTATTTCTGGCTTACTTATTCAAAATTGTGTTTTCCACAGAGTAACACAATTTCCGGTTTTCATCACCGATGATAGTGTGAAGAGTGGCTGCATGTTTCAAAATCTATATGTATAATATACTGTATACAGTCAATAGTTATGAACTATATATATATTGAGTCTTTTGCTCATACACCTCATGGTTTTTGTTACAGTGGAGGCTCTCAAGGGGAACTGTAGATTAACCCTTAACATTACAGTTGACTTTGATAGTTTTATTGCATACTGCCAGAAACATCACAGGTATGCTGCACAATTAGTGAGCAATGAGCTCTAATAGCCTACTGTGTCCACCTCTTCTACCGTGCCCACCTCTTCTACTGTGCATTCCCAACAGCAAGCTTGTGATTTTAAAAAGTATTCTACAATCTAAACAAACAACATTCTCTTCCTGATATCTCCAACGCAGAATCAAAGACAAAACCCTCCAGAGTACACTCCATATGCACAAAGACTGAAAAACGTGTAATTTTTATGATGTTTGATAAGCCAAATCCAAGAGAAAAGAGAAACCTTAACATATGATGAAATGAGGGAAAGGAGCAATCACATCTTTTCACTGACACAAATGCTTCACAGATTTTCCTTAATGCTGAGTACAATATAGAAAGTGATTTGTACAGCATGACATGTTTGTTTTTGTGGAGACTTGTTTATAGATATTTAGCTTGGTTAAAGCATGAGGTTGCTAATTGTGATATATACAGGCATGCTCTTTGGAAGGCTAGCTGTCCTTTATAACCCCCCTGTTTGCTTGGATTACCTCTCAGCCTGAAACACTCAAAGGCCCTTTACAGAAACAAATCAACCTCAGGCCTTCACACGGCGATCATGTCCAACGAGGTCACCATACAGCAACCGAAGGGAGGGAGGGAGAGAAAAGTCTTGAGTGACTAGCCCAACACTGACGTTTATGGATACTGTAGCACCATTCCCTGCACCAATGTGTTCTCCTGATGAGGACTGTCAGAATAGGCCAACATCTGTTCCTCGATTAGGATGACATGATGGTGACCCACTGTAATTGATGATCTGGGTGAGAGCTAAGAGAAGTTGAAGCAAACTAGGCAGGAAAAGGACAAGGCTGAGCGAGCGACAGTGGCTCTAAAAGAGGAATATGACTGAGTTATTTATAAACAGCCACTTATCACAAGCCGTCCAGCCTCTCAACCTTAGCCATCTACCACTTACATCCACAGCAATAAAATTAACAGATGAGTCTAATCCACAAAATGTAACTAAGAGGAGTGATTTAGTAATGTGTGTGTGCATATATATATATATAT
>JAVGWN010003714.1:0-10113 GCA_034552555.1 Semaprochilodus insignis | reverse complement strand
TGGATCAGATGGCGATTATGGTTTGTGCTTAAATTAAGCTAAACTATGCCCTCTAATATCCTAATAATCAATTCATTCATTCATTCATTCATTCATTGGTTAATTAATTATACCCATATCCCACTACACGGGTCTACCAGCAGTGGCTAAAACCCCAGTCTACAGGGAGTTCTCCTCGGAATTGTGCCAGAGAAGGCCTCCACCAAATCTGGCCCAACTGCACAATTCTTTGATGCCAAAGTAGCTGAACACTGATGTTGCCTACATCCAGAAACTCGTCCAGTCCATGCCAAATCACATACATATATTTGCACATAGATATACTTATATTATGTGTATATATTGCTTAATACTGCACTTTATGTAAATAATACTGTATTTGCACTTCTGGTTAGTTGCTAACTGCATTTCATTGGCTCTGTACCTGTACTCTGCACAATGACAATAAAGTTGAATCTAATCTAATCTAATCTAATCTAATCTAATTTTTTGTGCTCATTGAGGTATTACACGCTATTAGGCTATTATGTTTCAGTGAGCTTATATTTCCTAATAGGTATTTAACAGCAACACATCTGATTTGTATTTTCATGTGACCCTTGGTTTATGGGGACCCTATACAGCTGCCTACCTTTGCCTCGTGGAAAGACAGCCCTGGTTTCTACCATTAGTCAGTGGTTGGTTACAAGGATCTTTCCGCTGTCTTGTACAATTTCTCTTATTGTAAACGTGTCTTACCTCTGTAAACTTACTCGTATTACAGCTTCATAGATGCCAGACAGAGGTGGATGGAAGTCTTTCCACCTCAAGCTCTTAAAGTGTTTATCCCTTTACGCTTGCCCTCAGATTGCTTATTAGGGGTCTGGACAAATCATTGGGTGAAGCTGCTTTGGGATCATATCTTATATCTATTGATATGATAAAGTGAAACTTAAACTGAACTAAATTTAAGGTCTTAATTCTCAGTAACTTTTCCCTATTGCTCAAACTTACCCCACGTTTCTTCTCCTTCCTCGCCCTCTTCTTCGCTTTTCCAGTGTCCCTCTCTCCTCTCCTCCCCCCCTCGAGCCGTTCTTTGGAGAGTGTTTGCTAAGCTCTCTGATTTGGCCTCTTCACACGGCCACACTTCAAAGGGGAAGAAGCTCAGATCAAATGTCTGCATTGCTGAGGAGAGCCTGATCGGACGCTAAGTATCTGTGACATTGTTTTATGCTTGTGCCTTTTCATGTCTACGTACGCAGCATTTCAAATAAAAGCCTGAGCGCTTTTTTTTCCCCCTTCTAATTTTTGGTCGCAAATTGGGAGGAATTAGATTCAAATCCACTGATAGCCCCAGAGAAAATGTAAATATGCAATGAAAGCTTATGTTAGATTCAGCAGGCCGGATCTCCTCTCGTCTGATTCTCTGTTCATTACGGGCTAATTGGAAGCATGCGTTTTCATGCTCATTTTTCAAACTTATAAATACGAGCTCATCCATGGTGGCATTGAATTAGGAAGGGTACCTGCTTGAGGGGAGTACATTAACTATTCGTGTGCATCCCGGATAACCATTTTTTTCATAGCACCTGTTGTCAGGTTGGATAAGCCTTACAGAACTTGATCAAACCCAATGAGAAATGTCCATTTTTGATAGACTGCGGAAATTTAGAGTGCTGTATCAATTTCAAGTCATGTTATGCAAAGTGCAAAAGTTGGCATTGGCATTAGCTTGGCAAGATATAGTTTTTTGTTGTGTTGCTAATGTGAGCATGGTGGCAAATTGCTTGTCATTTCCAACTTAAATAGGTCTAATTAGCTACAGCAGTACAGTCCAGCTTGGTAGCATTGCAATTTGAGCTCAACAATATCTAGAAACTGTAGACTCCAACCTAGATTCAGTAGGAATATGCAAAATAGAGATTTGTAAATAGCTTTTTTTTTTTTTTTTTTTTACAGACATATACCCAACACAGCATAGCATAAACTCGTGTTTGTGTAACCTGGTCTTGGAGGCACCCTGCCCTGCACATGTTAGTGCTTTCCCTGCTCCCAACACACCTGATTCAGCTCATTTACATGAACTTCCAGAGTTGCGTTAGAGGTGTGTTAAAGCAGGGAGTCCACTAAAATGTGCAGGGCAGAGTGCCTCCAGGACCAGGGTTGAGAAACACTGGCATAAACTATCAAGGAGTACTTAACATATTACTCGGCCAATAAGCTCATCAGCTCGCCAGCTGATGAGCAGGGCTGGCTCTAGCATTTTGGGGACCCTAAGCAGGATTTCTTGGAGGCCCCTTGTCTTGGCTGCTGATGCATTGCAGACATTTCACAAAGCAAAAACGGATTTCAGAGGGGTACCCCGAGTCCCAGCCCCCTTACTCTTAACTAAACCAATTAGGGTGCTCTCCTCGTCACTCTGTTACTTTGTGTGTGTGTCTTCTTTTCTCTCTTACTCGCTCCAAAAAAAAATAATTGATTAGTCTATAATGTGCAGGTGTCAGAGAGCCCCTATTAAAATGTGTGAGAGTCCTGGAACTTCTGAGAGATGTCTGTGTACTATAAAATCAGTGGCTAACTAATAACAATGATTATCACAATCTGGTAAAGCATTATAACACACTATGACAAGGTTCTGGTATACAGTGTGCATCACACCAGATCCAGGTAAACATTTACTGGGTAAAATCACTTCAGCCTCAAACTACAAAGAATTAAAATAGATTTTCAAACGTTTATATATGAGCTGGCTACAGGTGCTGGACTGTTAGCGATTAGTAACCAAATCTACACTGTTAGCACTACCATATGCCAGGAGATAACATCAGTATTATGTACTGAAATATAATATATAGATGTTTAAAAGAAACCTGACTTCACTTGCACTTACACTTATAAAGCTCTATGAAGTGGTATAGTACATTATTACATTCCTGTTTACGCTCTTCTTATGGACAGGTTTTATAGTGCATTATGGATCCTGACTGTATAAAGTTACATAGTCTTGCTTAATAAATTATGCATGCAAATCTAACAATTTAAGAGCAATTAATCAAGCTTATGCTTATTATTACAATGCAATAAGAATGCTGTATAACACTTTATAAATGCATTAAGTTAAATTAATTTTAAAAATATATATACAGGATTCATCATGCCTTTTAAACAGATAATGACCTGTGCATAACTATAAGGCACTAAAATACATATGATCTATTCTAAAAGCATTATGAACTTTTAAACCAAGTAAGTGTTTTCAAATGAAGCAATGATATTTTATGCTATTCACATTGTGTGGGTGTGTCAGTGTGTGGCCCATAATACAGCATAGATCTTTTATGAATCCAGGATCAGCCCTGATGCTTTCCTCCCCTGCAAGGCATAGGTGTCATTTATGTTTTCAGGTCATATACAAAAAATCAATAAAAGTCCACACAGTCCACACAGCAATTATAAAATAATAAAATTTTTAATTGAGATAATTTGTCTTAAAAAATAAATTATAAATATATTATAAATTATAAATTAATTTACAAATACATTGATGAAAATTGATTGCTATCTGATGGTATTCTTTGATATCAGAATCACAGCTGATATCTGATTCTTATTCCCATATAAAAGAACACCACCAAACATTAATCACTTTACTGCAAGCACTCAGCGATGGCATTTTAAAAGTTTATAATGATTTTTTATGACTGTATGCATTACAGGTTTTATGTAATTATACACAGGACATTTGAACAGAATATGCATATTTATAAACCAACAAAGAATTAATTTATTAGAATGAATAAAGTTCACTTTATTAGAGTTTGAAACATTAGGTTATAAATATCATATGCTTATAAAGTGTTGTTACCTTGTTACGAATAGGTATAGGTGCCTGTACTATGGCTAATAACTATGGGCTTTATAGAAAAATGTAATGTAAATAAAGTAGTACTGTATTGTGGGTGGTCAGTTTTAACTTTGCGATGGCTGAAGGTTATTCTGCAGCTCTGCTGGGAGGGTTCATGTGTGAGTGTCTCTGCTGCACTTTTGGGTTTTCAGATTCTATTATCAGAGTGTATTTTGTACATAAATCTAGTAACAAACTGCTGGAGAAAAGCAGAAGAAGTGCCTCTATGAGCAGGCATGGCGGCTATTGTGCCAAAGCAAAGCGGAACCTTTGTTGGGCTTTACTTTCTACCATGGACGCCTCAAAGCAGTAGTTATGAAGGAATACTTTTGTGGGCGGAGCACAGATAAGCACTGTTGCATCGTTACACTGGAGCTGGTTGATTTCTCATTTAACTGTAGGGACTTTCATTTGCAGCACTGAGATGGAGAAAATGGCATTCCTTTAAATTCTTACAGAATCCCAGTCACTTCTCTGCTCTGCTCTGCTCTCTCACCCGCTCCTCTTCTCTCCCTCTCAGAACCAGCAATATTTCCTCTCAACTTTAGTGCTTTTCTTTCACAGCCTCGGCCCGCAGACATCCACTCAAATCCCCTCCTCCTCCCTCTCTCCATCTCTCCAATCCTACCCTTTCGGCCTCAGCTTTATCCTACCTCCTCGTTTTAGCCTGTTCTTCCCTCACGCTCCTCCTCTGTCCTCCTTCTGTGCCTTTGGCTACCTCTCCCTTTCTCCTCTACACTGCTGCTCAATGCTTCTTGCTCTCTCTCTCTCTCTCTCTCACTCTCAGAGTTGGATGTGCTTCCCAGGAGGGCCATACTGTATTTCTGAAGTGAAACCCTTCCCTCTCTTCCTCCTCCTGGCTGAAGAGCTGTGTCGTGGGATAGAGTGGGTGAAGGAGAGTCAAAGACACACACACACACAAAATCATATCCATTCTATTCAGGTGACTGCAAAGAGTATAAAAAGCACATTTGAAGGTGGTCTGGACTATTGAGACCTGGACTAAGCACTAAGCTGGATTTGCACTGGATCGCGATTTGCCTTAGATTTGGAAGTCAGGTTCCAAATGGCCGAATGGCAGGCAGGTTCACTTGGTTTCTGAATGTATCAATACATATGCCTACAGCTGACACTTTCAGAAAAGGTAGATTTCTTCACCTTAAAAGAGAGAGGGACAGTTCCACCTTAACTACTGCCACAACCCCAACATCAACCTGTAAGTAGCAGCCATGCTGTGTGATTGTATCCACTGTGTGCTGGTTGAAGCAGATCATCTTAAACTGAAAGTTTCATAGTGAGGAACAACTTTTACTGTGCTGTTGTTGAGGTTCATTTTATCTTCCTACCCAAATCTGGTTCCAACATGTTACTTCTAAAGCAGCCAATCACAGCAGAGCTCTTAAAATATTCATGAGTGCCCCATAAAGGGTAAAGCAGCTTGTTTCATTCTAGGACCAAACCATGAGGCCACATGAGGCCACCCCGCCCCCCAGATATATATGAGCTTCCACATGGACAACGGTAATAGCTAATGCATAGTGGACTGCCATTACCACTTACTGTGGGGATCTACATTCTACATTCATCCTCCACTTCATTTGAAGTGTACCTTGTAATTAGAAATTTCTCAGCCAGAATTTGTTTGGGTTGAGGACTGTCTCAGCACTGCAGTGATACTGACAGTTGAGAGTTCTACCCAAGTAACAAAATGCTGTCCAGTTTGAGACTGACCACTAATGAAAGGCTAGTGGATGGCTAACACAGTCTGTGCATCATCAGATGGCCTTAGGTTTCCAGTAAAATGTGTCTAGAACATGGTAGATGTTTCTAATTAAGTGGCTGGTGAGTGTGATCCCTTCCATGCATGGCCTGAAAATTAATGTCAGTAATCAGTCCATTGATAATCATGACTTTCTTCTGTTATAACTGTATCATTTGCTGTTACCGTGCATCATGTTCTCCTCGTAGAAGTAGCAGCACAACTGTTATGATGCCCAATTTGCTTTGTTAAAGATTAAAGGCATAATGTAAAATCAGTTCTTAAAAAGTGCATCTTGTCCACGGCCAGGAAACATCTCCAAAGATGCAATTAGCCACATTCTTGCTGGAAAGAGACAGCAGGGTCCTTTTTCACCCGTACTGCTGGCCAATGTAACATTCAGACAAATTGAGTGGCAGACTTTCTCCACATCAGAGGAGGAAACTGCTGTCCTCCTGCACTGTTTTCCAACAGGGACTAAAGCTACTACTATAAAGAAAACTGACCACAGCAAAAAGTGGGGGAAATGGGGGGAATGGATGCTCTATGTTATGTGCACTGTGATTTTTATAAGTAAAGACGGTTAATAAAATAAATAGGTAAATACACTCATCATCAAAAGAATAGTTACACCCAGAAGGAAGTGTCGGATTGCAATGCTATTGGGAAGGAAGATAAAGGTTCGAAGGAACAATAAATGATGATACATTTAGACTGATATGGGTAATATTTATTGAGCTACACATACAGAAGTAGTGTTTCTGTATGGTGTCGGGCCAGATGTCTCGGCATGGAGTTGTAGAGGTTCCTAATGGTGTCCTGCAATAATTCATCCCATGCAGGTTGAACATTCTATGCACGTTTTGCAGTGGGGGTTGAGGTGGAGTGTCACCAGACTTTCTAGACATGTGACGCAGTACAACAAACCGTTCATCTTTGTGCTGACCACAGTGCCTCCACACACAGATTCGTTGGTCGTCTCCACCAAGACAAAAGTGGGACTCGTCACTGAAGATGACCGGATGTCATTCTGAGTCACCCTATGACAGTCTGGCACGACACCAGTGCAGTCTTTGGTGACGTTGACATGGTGTTAAGGACAGTCGTCATAAGGGTCTGCGTGCATATAGTCCTGCGTCATGTCCTGCCAATGGTGCTGGCACTAACAGGATGACATCACTGCTCGCTGAATGTCAGCAATCATGGCTGTTGGGTCAGTCAGGTACAGCGATAAGGCCGGTCCTTGCTTACTTCATATGTATAGCTGAGTGTGAAACTTGAATCATTCACGCGTCTCACAATGTCAAACCTACCCACCAGGTTTCATTCCTTTCAGCTAATTTCTTCTGGGTGTAACTACTTTAGGTGAAGCTCCAACACTTATACTCTTTATGTATCACAATATTATATTTTTGCCATATATATTTTTGTTGCTGTCAACATCATCTGGCGTCTGTGCAACAGGCAACCTAAATACCCTTTCAGGACAGTTTCAGGAGAGTTCTCATTTTTAACATACAGGATTCGCCTATGTAATAGCGGCCACAAAGAAAAGTAAGGAAGTTACAGGCAACCCGCACCCACCAGACGACGCATAAGGCTGTATACGGGAGAGCTGAGAAGATGGAAATACATATATAAATGCCTACCTGTGCTACAAGTGGAGTACACATCCTAATAACATATGATAAATCCCTTAAAGTGTATTTCAGCCCCGGTACAATAAACTATGCAGCACCAGAAACCTGCACCAATATATACAATGACTTGGTCCTTGGCCCTGGCATCCAGTCTCACAATTCCACAAACACTTTTAACAAGGAACAGTCTTACTGGGTTTGTAAAGTGAATGGGTAGATCCTTGATGAATTTGGGATTGAGTGGCATGGAGGGTTCTGGTTTCGAGATAATCAGGTCATCCAAGGTGAAGTTGTTGTTGGTGCAAGGACCGTTTGATTTACTCGACTGGACTTTCCACCAAAAGCTTTGGGTTCTCTGAGCTCTTGAAACAACAGCTTCACCTTCCACTGGATTATCTCACGAACAGAAGCCTCCATGCCATCTGTGATCCCATATTCATCAAGGATCTGCACATTTGCTTTTACAAAACCAGTGAGACTGTTCCATGTTAACAGGATTTGCTGAATTGTGAGACTGGACTCAAGGACTCAAACCATACAAAGCACAATGANAATACATAAGGACTAACAAGGAACACCTGGGAAGGGGTGGAGCCACAAACTAGGGACAGGTGAGGGGCATGACAGGAGGGCGGAGGAACTTAAAACCAAGACAAACAGAAGCACATGACACAGGACAACAAAAAGCACATGGAAGTAACAGAAGAGAAACAGAGACAAACTGGGGCAAGGCAAGACAGGATGTGACACTTCTGTATGCTTCTTACCTGTTTATGTTTCCATCAATAAACACAAGCCCACCAACACCATTGTAATAAAAACTGCCCCGGATTTTACCGTTTCCATCTCTCTGCTTTACAGTGCCCTTAGTGCAGTCTGGATGGATTTCTTCTTCAGGCTTTCTTCTCACAAAGAGTCTAAAAATATTTCACATAATTTTGCAATAAATTTAAATAACATTAATATTCAGCCACTCTTGCATCACATTATTGCACAGTTGGGCCAGATTTGGTTGGGCCACAATTCTGAGGAGAGTTTCCTGTAGACTGGGATTTTAGCCACTGCTGGTAGATCCATATGACCGTACACTTGCATACACCTGCAGATTCAGCTACTTCCTTCACACTATGGTCTCTGACACGCCCAAATGCAATCACTCCTTTTAGCCAATCATTAACATCTGCTTTGGACCCATTTTCCACACATGGACAGAGACACTCACTGCACTGTACCACCTCTTCTCAATCCATGAATCCCGTCACACACCCCAGAGGTATTTAGCCCCATCATCTATGTGCAGCGCCATCTGCATTAGCCTGAAGATACTACCATCTTAAACACATAAGGTGACTCATTTTTGTCTAGGGAGCTTACCTCTACGCATTACTTTAGCTGCATAAGTGCAAAGTGTCAGGTTTACTATAGAGCCATTCTAACCTCACAGCATAACAATAAAGGAAACAAGTCTTTTGCATATTAACTGACTTTTTCTTTTGCTCCCTTCCAGTCATCAAACTAGCTCACAGAGGGAACAATTTTAAACCTCATCAGAACGTGTACCTTTATAGAATCTTTCCAGACAGCCTTTTAATCTGCTTCAGAGCACATGCTTTATAATAATAACTGCTGTCACTGAAAGAATAGGTACACAATTACAAGCAGGTGTTTCAAAGACAGCGCTTGCGAACAACTTTTTCATGCGACTGTTAACTGTTAGCTGTGTGTATTTGCAGTCAACACAATTAAGCTCTCCGCTCGTGATTATGACAAGGATATAATCTCAGGGCAAACCACGATTTCGCGAGAATTGTTTACCCTCCTAAAGTCAGACGCTTCTTTGTGACAGCCAAAATCTGATTTGAGAAAATGGCAGGCGTATTAACATCCCTCTCCGGAGTTTGGCTTTGTCATATTACAGCCATAATCATATTTGATCGATAATAACCAAAGATGGGGGGAAAAAAAGGCAAACACCCAATAGATGTGCAGTGCTATGGAGAGTCAGGAGAATAATCATCATCTGCTAAATGGGCTACGTTCAGAAAGGCGCTGATTTACAAGTCCACAAATAATTTAATGTGCCGGTCCAGTAACACTGTTGTAATAAGCCATCTAAAACAATTTATTGGATGTTCTCCAACCATAACTCAGACCTGCCATGCATGTTTTATGGACAATCAATCACGGGTTTAAAAACAGCATGCTCTACAGCCTCGGTGCGGCTCAAATAGCACACACGCAGGCGGGACGCAGAAGCGGCGAGATGGAGACGAATGAAATGAAGAGTGAGTCTGTGAGAGTAATAGTACTGTACTGTTAGTACATCATGTGTTTCTATGAAGTAGTATTTTGGCATTGTCGGAATGGGACGGAGATTCTGATTTCCTGCCAGACAAATAATATAGACTCTGGTCTTTTTCGGTATGTAGTGCTTCAAACAAAAGCTAATCTTTGTTAGTTGCTGTGAGATGTGCATGTACTCCCACTGTCCACTTTATCAGAAACACCTACCTTACCTTGTTTCTCCAGTCACTAGCCACTATGAGGTCCTTATACATTTATTCAATTACACTGTGTAGCCAGGGTTAGAAAATAACCAGATAACACAGACGTGAGAAAATAAACATTGTTATCAGCCATGCCATAAGTACATTCTATCCATTTGTAATATGTATTGTAATCTGGTTTTACATACTGTGGGAACCACCAAACCTGCCTGCTGTCCAATTAACAATTAATCCATGTTTACTACCTGGGTAATTTATATACAGTATATTATATATATTATATATATACACATATACACGCACATATACATGTATATATATATA
>JAVGWN010003713.1:0-10113 GCA_034552555.1 Semaprochilodus insignis | reverse complement strand
CCCCACACCGCTGTGGCTGTTCTTACAATAGTATTGGTTCTGCTGTATCAGTTTGTTTCAGAGTCCGAGCCTGAAAGTCCGGTAGAACAAGCTGGTAGAACCACCATCACAAGCTAGACCAGAGGAGGATGTTTCAGAGTGGGCAGTTTGTACTGTTTAGCTCTCTGTATGTTGTGTGAGGATGTGCTAAACTTGCTAGGAGGCGGGCAATGAAGACCGTGTTACAAGATGACATCACCAATTCCATCAAGGTGGTTCAGGCAGATGGAGAAAAGTGGTTTCTGTGGGAGAGAGGTTCTCCCTCTGGCGTGTACCTTGGGCTTTACAACTCTGTAGAACGTTTACATGCACAAAAAGCTCCACAACCCAATAAAGGAAAGAGGAAAAACCGTTAGAGCTTTAGAGGCCCCTTTTAAAAAGCTTTGTTCTGACATGCAGCGGTTGTCATAAAGGCTGCTATCAACCATTCCGATGCGATTTCACTCCAAATAATGTTGGAATAATCCTTTATAAAAGGTCACATAGGTTTATGTGAGTAGGTATAATATGGCCTTTATAAATTCCACCCTCCATGTACCTAATGTACACCTGATGTACCTCAATTGCAGGGTCTCCAGGGGTCTGTTTGTGTACCCACAACATTTCTATTACTGGCTTTTACAGCTACGATGTATTAGAAGTTACTGACGGCAGTAGGTTTCATCCTTGGGTCTGTTTGCATTAGTGTGGTACAGATTTTGACCAGATGTTTGGATTTGACAGCTCTCCACCATAATGGATTTACTCGAGGGGGCTTTCTATGGAATGGATCTGTTAAAGCTGCACTCGGTCACCACCAAACTTCTGGAGCGTGTAGACAACATAGAAAAGGTAAATGATCCAAAACACTAAATGCTAAATTTCCTTTGGGATCAATAAAGTATCTATCTATCTATCTATCTATCTATCTATCTATCTATCTATCTATCTAGACTCTCATCTGTTTCAACTCTCCTGCAGGAACTGAGGTCAGATTTACATTGTGTTGCCTTCTGAACAAAACCTTGTATTCCTGAGTCAACGTTTCCAGAGAATCAGGAAACATTCCGAGCTTATAATGAAAGTCAACTTTGTTCCAAGTAGTTTAGGACTTTGTCTGTTGGTCTGTTCATTATGAAATGTAAAGGACGGCTGGTGTTTTCAAATGATGTAAGTAACAAATAATATGGATGCAGGGTTTTGTTTCGGCATGGCAGTTTAGTATAACAGGGTCTTTCCATGCCAACTCACCTAGGCTCTGGATTTCCATGAAACAGAATTCCAGGAAAAGCCTGAAAACTTATAAGGCAAGATATTTTGCGTCTAACAAAAAGACATATTAGAACTTTAGATACCTCTCAGAAGGAGGATAGAACGTTCTACAGCCATTAAGTCATTTGAGTCCCCTTTGATAACATACATGCTTAAAAATGATGTTTCCCTAAAGGTTCTTTAGTTCTATATACGACCATATGCACTGAACGAGCTGTTTGCATGCTTGAAAGGTTCTCTGCTTGGCAAAATGATTCTTCAGATTGATGGAGAATGTTTTGTGTATGGTTCTATATATAGTACCAAAAATCGTTTTCAACCGTATATATATCACATTCTCCATCGATCTGAAGAACCATTTTACCATGCACAAAGACATTTAAGCATGAAATAGATCTATCTAGAACACATGGTTCAAAATATTAATTCAGTATAAAAGTACCATCACTCTGAATTACGATGGGTGGATGTGAAAGGCTCTGTTCTGGCCTGTGGTGTTGATAGGAACCAGACGTCTACCTCTAAAAGCTGCCTCAAAGAAACATACATCCGGAACACGGGAAGGCCAAATCATCCCAAACGAAAACACAATTTTATAAACCTATGACTGGTAGTGCACATCTGAGTGCCTTAATTATGCAGACATTTTGAAAACTCAGTGGAATTCCCCTTTACCTTGTGACTGGTGTTATTACACCTTTAGAGGGCAGCGCTGAGTAATGTTTGTTTATTTGAGCTTGAGCTGTGCGTGTCATCAGCTGGGAGCTACTAGGCATTGGCAGATAGGAAGCAATAAAGGACATTGAAATACACTCATCATCAAAAGAACAGCTGCACCCTGAAGGAGGTGTGGGATTGCAGTGCTGTTGGGAGGGAAGATAAAGGTTACCAGGAACAATAAATGATGATCCATTTAGACTGATATGATCAATATTTATTGAGCTACACATACAGAAGTAGTGTCTCTCAGTATGGCTGATGCAACATGCCAGACGTCTCGGCTTGGAGTTGTAGAGGTTCCTAATGGTGTCCTGTGATAATCCATCCCATGCAGCTTGAATATCCTCACACAGTTCCTGCAGATGGTGCGGTAGGGGTGGAGGGGGAGTGACACCAGGCCTTCTGGACGTGTGATGTGTGATAACAAACCGTTCATCTTGGCGCTGACCACGGTGCCTCCACACACAGATTCGTTGGTCGTCTCCACCAAGACAAAAGCGGGACTCGTCACTGAAGATGACCCGCTGCCATTCTGAGTCACTCCATGACAGTCTGGCACGACACCATTGCAGTCTTTGGTGACGTTGACGTGGTGTTAAGGACAGTCGTCGTAACGGTCTGTGTGCATGTGGTCCTGCGTGGTGCAGCCGTCTGCCAATGGTGCTGGCATTAACAGGATGACTCATAGTGGACATCACTGCTCACTGAATGTCCGCAATCATGGCTGTTGGGTCAGTCAGGTACAGCGATAAGGCCCGTCCTTGCTTACGTCACATGCACGACAGAGTGTGAAACTTGAATCATTAGCATGTCTCACAATGACAAACATACCCATCAAGTTTCATTCCTGTGGGTTGATTCCTTCTGGGTGCAGCTATTTGTGCAACTATTCTTTTGATAATGAGTGTATAATCACCATTATTTACATGGTCATTCATCACCTGCTAAATCTCTGAGACTGTGACAGCTAGTGACAAAGTCTAGTTCAGTTGAGTTGAGTCTTTTCTGAGTGGATCTTTTCTCTCCAGTCATTTTCTGGAAATCTGACCAAGGAGCGAGGGAGCGTGAAAGGAGAGAAAGGGCAGGGGAAGGGGTCGCGCGCCCATCAGCGGTTGGAGAAGAAAAGGCGACTGAGCGAGCTTGAACCTTCGCTGCAGAAGAAAGTGGCTGCAGCCTTCTCCGACACGGAGGTGAGGAAGATCCCAAACACGCTCACACCAGACCAGCTTTCTCATTCCTCCTCTCAGACTCCTAATAGTCGGCATCACCAGGACAGGACACGAGCCAATCAGGCTCTCTGAAAGCATGAAATCACTGAAAGAAGAAATAGAGAGATATTAACAGATTAATAACACAGTGTAAAATCAGTTTTCAGACTTTCATTCAATCATGCATTCATTCATCTTCCGGGCTGCCTATCCTTCTGGGGGTGCTGGAGCCTATCCCAGCGCTCACTGGGCGGAAGTCAGGAAACACCCTGGACAGTCTGCCAGTCCATCACATGGCAGACACACACACACACACACACTCTCACCTTGGGGGGCAATTGAGCATCTCCAGTTCACCTGACAGCATGTCTTTATACCGTGGGAGGAAACCGGAGCACCCAGGGTAGGAAACCCTCATAGACACGGGGAGAACATACAAACTCCACACAATCAAACCCAGGCCCTTCTTGTCGTGAGGTGGTTTTAATTCTGTTCAGGTCTATTCATGCTGTCTCAAACACACAGATTAAAGCTACTTTGTCTGACTTAAGAGATCATGAGTTTGACGCCACAGCCCTGCATGGTGAGTAGTCTCATCCATACCCCCTAGACTCGGAGCACAGTGTGATTGGGTGTGTTGTAGCTGGTGGGTGGAAACTGCCAATGACTATAAACTGTTTTGTTGGTCTAACTGGTTTGTTTGTTTATTGTTTGTTTGTGTCTTAAACTGCATACTTTTGACTGAAGTAAGTTTAGGAAAGTAAAAAACCAAACACCTATGTGAAGCTCTTGTATTTTTCATATTTAATATTTTTCCCATTTATTTGCATTTACAGTTTCTGGCATTTAGCAGATGCTCCTATCCAGAGCGACTTACTAAGTAGGTTAGAGTCCAGACTACCCTTCAGCTCAGACACTGCCAGAACAAAAGCCAGAGCTGATACCTAGAAAGAAATAGGCAGAGCTACATACAGCATAAGTGCAATGCAGTGCATTTCAAGTGGTTAGATTAGCGCTCACTTAAGTCCTTCACAAAGAGATGGATCTTCAGTTGGCGTTTGAGGACTGCGGAAGAGTCTGCTGTTTGGAAGGCCAGTGGAAGTTCATTCCAACAACTGGGGATTGGGAGTCTGCAAGGACAGAGAAGAGTCTTGCATAGAGCAGAGCAGAGTCTTCCAGGCATCTTGAGGGATGGCGGCTCAAGCTGAGCTGGACTTGAAGCTCAGAGGGCTTGAGGTACAGATGGACTCTTGAGCATTGCCATAAGGCAGAGTTGAAATCCAAAGCAGGCGGCTACTGGAAGCCAGTGAAGGGAACACAGCAATGGAGTGACAAGAGTGAACATGGGAAGACTGAAAATGAGTCATGCTGCTGTGGCTTTCTGGATCACATAAGAAGACCACACACCTGGGTGGACTAACACACCTGGGTGGCCTCCTGAGAGGGAAAGGGTCAAATCCACGTATAGTATAATGTTTGTGCAGGTTTATGAACCAGTTTAGCAGGAAGTGTCCAACACAAATATGCACATGGTATAAAGCCCATTATCTGACCACTAAGACTGACCATCTAGGGAGGTGCTCAATGCTTTGATGCAAGAGTGTCTGAATGTTGATGTGGCCTATATCCAGAAACTTGTCCAGTCCATGCCAAATCCAATCACAGCTGTTATTGGTGCTGCTGGTGGTATTAAATGGTAGTAGGTATGGTTTAGTCACAGGTGGTTCAGTTTTCGTCCGGTGAGCTCATTACAAGACTGTAAGTTAATGAGAAGCAACACCTACAATGAGCTCTAAGCCCATATACACCCAGCATTAAACCCTATACACATACCATTAAGCCTTCAAACTACATACACATGCAGGACTCAGGGAGGATTCAGTTATGAGCAGAGACTCGCGCTAAGCTCCGGCTCTGTGGAAAGAATTAGCTGACTTTGCTGTGTCAGCCTGGCAGACTTTTCAATACAGTATTATTAGATCAAAGCCAGTGTCCCAAAAGCCCTTTCAAAGCATTCATCTCCACCGCAACCCAGCCCCCACCCCCTTATTTCATAAAACATGTTATTAATACAGCCACAAAAAGTTGGAATCCAAGCTAAAAAAAATTCCCACTAATCTAATTCATCCTCCTTGGTCTACCTACTGTTTTCGGCTTGCAGAAGAAGTACGAGGAGAAGTTCGTAGGTGTTCAGGGCTCCAACAGGCCGCTGCTGAAGAGGAGTCACTCTGAAGGCCCAGAGGAGCAGAAACCTGCAAAGACCAAAATGGGGCCCAATGGGATGACCATCAGGAGTGTGACCTTCTACAAAGCTGATACCGAAGAGGATGAGGACGGAGACCCAAACGGTCAGTCTGCTTTACTGATGCCGATGTTTATGAAGTACTCCTCCTTTTTGCTCTTACCATGTAGGTTCACTTTGTAGTTGAATGGTGGATCATTCTCAACGTGACGTGGTAGTGTGTTAGTATGTAGACGCAGTTTCGATACACCTCGGTGTCACTGCTGGACTGAGAATCGTCCACCAACCAAAACTATCCAGCCGATAGTGTCCTGTGGGCAGCATCCCATGGGCAGCGTTCTGTGGGTATTGTCCTGTGGGCAGCATCCTGTAGGCAGTGTCCTGTGGGCAGCGTACTGTGACCACTGATGAAGCACTAGAGGATGACCAGCACTGCACTGTGCAGCAGCAGATGATCTATCGTCTCTGACTGTACATCTACAAGGTGGAGCAGCAAGGTAGGAGTGTCTAATAGGGTGGACAGTGAGTGGACACAGTGTTTAAACACTCCAGCAGCACTGCTGTGTCTGATCCACTCACACCAGCACAACACACACTAACACACCACCACCAAGTCAGTGTCACTGCAGCGCTGAGAATGATCCACCACTCACATAATACCTGATTGCTTGCCAACTCCACACAAGTTTGGACTGTTGCATTCAACATGGGTGGTAGCAAGAGGGAAGACTGATTGAGGGAGGGTGAAAGAACTTGGGTTGGAGTTCTGGGTGGCATTAGACTGGAAGAAGCCGGAGTTTCAGGCATAGACCTCCTCCCAAACTTCAGTTATCCCATAACGCCATTAAGTGTTATTAGTCTTCTAACTCTCAGCAAATCTCAGCCGATCAACTACTATCACTTTATATCCCTCTATCCCCTTTCTATCCCTCCACAGCCACAACGGATGATGTCCTGAGCGGGGACGGTTCAGTGGATTTAATTATAGAAGACCAGATCCCCAAGCAGCAGCACACTGCTCCCACTCCAGCCACAGGCCCTTTAACCACAGCCACCACGGCTCCAGAACCCAAATCCAGCGCCGGCTCACAGAACATCAATAAACCAGCTGATTCTCTGGACGGACCAACCGCCACGAATCTGCTCACCGTGACGATGCAACAGCCTAAACCGGAGACACAGAAAACCAAGAAAACAACTACAACCAACTCCACAGTGTCGGCCACCTCCATGACCTCAACCACGGTCGCCACAAAGCCTGTGGCCACCAACAAAACAGCATCAACCACTGCCCCTCCTACAGCTCTGAAACTACCACCCAACTCCACTGCTGGCGCCAACAAGCACAAATCCCGACTCACCTGGGACGAGGAACCTGCCGCAGCAGCCACAGTGGCTCCAAAGAATTCCGGTAAGCTTATCCACTAGTCGTTTATCACTGCTGTACTTTTAGTAATGTTTGAGCAGTGTGCCAATTACCCGCTGCTATTTAGGGGGTCCCGTATATCCAGCGTTGTGGACAGTTGCCCACTTGCCGTGCCGATGCTGCAACGTCGACAAAGTGTTTGGTTTAGCAGTTCTACTTCTGGGAATTCACTCTTTCCACCAACCTCTTGGGAAAACTGGGCAGGTTTTTGGCTTTGGTACGGCATGATGTATGGAATACGTTTTTCAGAGGCATCCCAATCGTGGTTACAGTCACTAGGCTATGAAGAACCAACTGGATGGACTGACTTGCTACAGCGCCACCTTGAGGCAGACCAGTGCTGCAGCTCTAGTTAGTAAGAAGACAGTGAGCTTTCCCTGAATTTGGATTTGTGCATACATATTAGCATAACACACAGCATGACAGTTTGTTTTCAGGCCCCCATCCAGGATTTATGATCTTGAGACATTTAGTGGGTCCAAGAGGAAGCTCCAGCCCACTCCGTCCCCTGACCCCTCAACACCCACATGTATTTTGCACCTTAATTACCGGACAGCTATTGATTTGCTTTTGAAATAGCTTGCCTTCCGAGAACTCATCAGACGCGAGTGGCCACTCGTTTTCACTGGCTAAACGTAAAACGTTGTGTCCAGGACCACTGACCAATAAGCAGTATCTACCCTCCTATTGGACATTTTAGTTTGCCCTATTATGCTGCTCTCTGCTATAACTGGACTTCTTCAAATGAGTCATTAGTAACCGTTAAGCAATAACATCCAAGATCTACAGTGTATATATAACATCACGACTTACCTAGCAACAGCAGGTCATCACAGCTTTATTTGTGATAATACATGCTTTCAGAAATGCCAGGCCGTGACAAACGAGTCCAAACTTGATCAAACAGGCCAAGATCAAAAACAACCGGCCAAAGACCAACAGGGACGTCCAGAGAGCAGTCAAATATGCAGACGTCAGAAAACCACTAGCCAAACAAAGCAAGAAGGGCAAAGACAATAACCAGACGAACAGACAGCATGGTCCACTGCAGAAAAGTGGGGCAAGACAGATGTAACAGATTATATAGGACTGGGAACCAAAAGTCCAAAACAATCTCCAGAATTAAAAGGTTGAGATGTAAATACAGTGTCATACAGTGATGGCGAATGGAACCAGACGTCTCAGTGCCTTTAAAAGCTCCCTCACAGACTGTTATTACATGATGATACTGATGATAGACTCATGTAGGTTCACTGGTGGTTTGCATAGTAAATATAATGGCTATACATCTATGTTGTAGTCATGGTGACCTCTGGTTCCCATCACCACCACCACCACCACCACCACCACGGTAAAGAACAACCAAGTCTCTGCAGTCAACCATTTCACACCAAACTTGTGTGAATGTCTTTGCTTACATCTCAGCTTGGGAATTCTGAAATTCCCTTTTAATGCCAGCAATTTCTTATGTCATATTAATAATTCCAGCCACTTACAGTAAAGCAATAGCTGTTATTACTTGGGATCTGGTGGTCAGAGGAATGATACAGGAATGGCGAAAACACATATAGCAGCACAGAATGCTTTTTTGACCCATTAGATTATGTGATCAGCACATGGCCAAAATTATGGGAACATCTGACGGTCACACCCACGTCAGACATCCCATTCAAAAACTGTAGGCAGTTAATATGGAGTCACCCCACTTTACACCTATAACAGCCTCTAGTCTTACTCTTCCAGGAAGGCTTTCCAGAAGGTTTGGGAGTGTAACTGTGTTACTGTGTGTCCATTCAGTCAACAGAGCATTTGCGAGTTCAGCCACTGGTGTTGGACAAGAAGGCCTGACGTTCCGGTTCATCCCACAGTGTTCAATGGGCTTCGTGCAGACCCTCCATGTCCTCCATGTCTTTATGGAGCTGGCTTTGTGGAGAGGGATGTAATCATGCTGGAGCAGGAAAGCGTTATTTCCCAAACTGCTGCCATAAAGTTGGAAGCACATAATTGTGTAAAATGTGTGCTGTGGCATTAACATCACCCTTCAGTAGAGCCCAAACCCTGAAACCCCACCAGACCACCATCCCCCCTCCACCACAATTCACTGTTGGCACTCTGCATTCCGGTAGGGAGCGGTAGTTTTCCTGGATTCATCCACCAAACCCAGATTCCTCCATCACCCTGATTCATGACTCCAGGGAACACATCTCCACTGCTCCAGAGTCCAGTGGTGGAGCTTTACACCACTCCGGCCGATGCTTGGCATTGCACATGGTGATCTTAGGCTTGTGTGCATTGCCCCTGACACACTGTTATTGTGCTGATGTTGCTTCCAGAGGCAGTCTGGAGCTCTGGAAGCTCGTGGTTGAACTGTTGTTGCTCCTAGATGCTTCCATTTCACAACAGCACTTACAGTTGACCAGACCCAGCATGGCAACTTGTGCCAAGGGTGGCTTCCTATACGGTGTCCACATACTTTTGGCTCTTGTACCTGGTGTATGGCAATAAACTTGTGGTAGACTTATTTATCTCTGGTTTTGTAATTTGTAGGCGAATGCAAGGACACTTTGGCAACTATCGGTGACCCTGTGATACACAACACATACGGCCGAAATGAAGGTGCCTGGATGAGAGATCCAAAAGGAAATGGGAACGTCATTTACGTCACAAACTACTACTACGGCAGCAACCTGCTGGAATTCCGTGATATGGAAACATTTAAGCAAGGTAATCTGACATCAGCTTCAACATTATTTCGCGGTAACTCATAATTTGGCATCCATAATAGGCAAATACCATATTGTAGGTCACATGATGACCGTTATCCCATGTGGGAAGCATGGAGAACTTCCCACACGTTAATATTGTAGGCAATGTTATGGATGTTTCTGTTTTGGTTCCCCATTCAGGTCGTTTTACAAACTCCTACAAACTCCCCTACAACTGGATCGGCACCGGTCATGTGGTCTACAATGGGGCTTTCTACTATAACCGGGCCTTTTCTCGTGACATCATTAAATTTGACCTCCGTCTGCGGTACGTTGCTGCGTGGACCAGTCTGCATGATGCTGTGTTCGAGGAGGAGGAGGAGGCCCCCTGGAGATGGAAAGGGCACTCAGACATCGACTTTGCCGTGGATGAAAGCGGTTTGTGGATGGTGTACCCGGCTCTAGACGAAGAAGGTTTATACCAGGTCAGCTCAAGTCATGGGTCACTAATCTCAGGAACAG
>JAVGWN010003712.1:0-10113 GCA_034552555.1 Semaprochilodus insignis | reverse complement strand
CCCCAACCCCAACCCTCCACCTCCCCAGCACACCCCCGAAACAAGTCACGTGATTGATCACTCGTAGTCGATGCTCAGGTTGGCGAGTTTGGGTGCTCTCGTATGATCCAGTTTGTCCGTAGTGGTGGCTTGGATGCTTGTTGGCGAGCTGCAAACAGACGGAGAGGCTTTCTGGATCATGCAGCAGCTTGGAGTTCATTGTGGGGGGGATTCATTAACCGGTTTACCCCGAAGTCGGATGCTCCTTTGACAGTCAGGTGGCTTCGAGTTCGGCTTTAAAGCAAGGCAGTTGGAAGAAAACAGAACACCCCCCCCATCCCCCACCCCCGAAATAAACAAACCCAAACATTAAACAGGCAATAGTGATTGTTACTAGTGTCACTCGAGTCTGACGACAAACTTCAGAAAGGGCGCCGATTTTAAGACTTGGTACCAACTGACAGGTCCTCCTGAAGCATAGAAAAAAGGCCCGCCGGGACCCGGGTCTGTGAAAACGTTCCACCCCTGGACAGAACTGAATACCGTCACGTTCAGCATCCGTCCTGCCGTCCTGCTGCTTTGGGGCGTTAAACAAGGCTTGCAGAGAGAAGCACTTCATCCAGAGATTGAAGGTTCGTATGTAAGTAACACGAGAGACTTCAAAAGAAAAACTTTTTTTTTTTTTTTTTTCCTTTTTGGTTTAAAAGACGATGTACCCGATGTGAACCATCTACAGTGCACCAAAGCGTTCCCTGTTTTAGTTCTCAGCAGTCCGTCCAGGTCGAATTCTTTTCTTCTCGTTACCTCGTTCCTTCTCGATTTCAGCCTGCCTCCATTCCCACCTCTCCATCTCCAAGTATATACAGATCCCAGGCCTGATTACGCGGTGGAGCTGATCATGGGGTTAAATTAAAGCGATAAGAGACATCCGGCGCCCTCCTGAAGGTGAGCCAAGGTGGGTTTTCTCTGAGCCTGCCCTGAGACTGTGTGTACAGACAGTGTAAGAGCGTAAACGATAAGGGCCTGATGATTAACGGACTCGCTTTCCGAGAGATGGAACCGTGTGGAGGCCACGTTAAACAGGAAGCTGCCTGCTCAGAGAGAGAGAGAGAGAGAGCGGGGGTGGGAAAGTGGACGTCTAATAACAGGAGGAGGAAGAATAATAGTGGCGGGGTTGGTGTTTGGATGGCTGTGACCATGCGCCTCTCGGTCAGTCTTTGCATAGAAGAAGAGAGCGGCGTCTCCGTTTATCATTTGCTTTTATTACTGCGACGGCGAGAGGCGGCCTGGAAATTACAGTCGCGCTTCGTCTTCAGCACCAGGGAGAATGTAGCCTTGCAGGACGGCGCGAGCCAGAACAGAGGGGAGGCTGACATGGAGAGGGAGAACCAAAGAGAGATGAAGGAGGAGAGGGAGGAGGAGAAGAAGGCGGAGGCGGCAGGCTGATATCTCCACCCAGTTCCTCATTCCAGTAGGGTTTGCCCCCCTCAAGCTCAGTCCATCTACGAGAGAACCATTCAAAACAAGAATAAAAGCAAACCCATCATAAAACTTCATTCTAGATCGGATTCCAGATCAGCGCGACCGGCTGACCGCGAACGGCTGCGAAGTGTAAGCGTCTCTTACTCTCACTCTTGCGAGTGTTCCTGCATATGTGCAGTGAAAGGGGCTGGTGAGAGCAGCTACCGTTAAAGACCACTGCATGGACACACATATACGAACACACACACGCGCACACACGCACACACACACACACACACAAAAAAGCGTAAAATATCATCAATATCATCATCATCGTCATCATCATCGTCGTCATCATCATCAATAATAACAACAGCAACAGCAATGTTGACAAAACAGAACAACACTGGCAATTCCAGTCAAATCAAAACAACTGAAATAATAATAATAATAATAGTAAGGTCTTGTCCACTTCCAGCTAAAGTGATCTTTGCATGAGAAGAGAGTTTTTCGAGAGTGGAGTTGGAGGTCGGGTGCTGGCGCAGTAGTACTGAAGGGCCAGTTCAGTTCAGTCTCTTATTTTTTTTTTTTTTAGGTTTTTTTTTTTTCCATGAAGAGAAGCTGCGCTATAAGCTCTAGCGCACAGCAGATAGGCACTCAGTGGCCATTTTTCATCCAGGAAGGCGGGGCCTAAGTACGCCCCGCAGGATCCGTCACGACACTGACGAGACGACACATCTAGCGTCTCCAGACAAAAGGCTAAACATTTTGGAGTTACTGTAACAGTGATATTTACTTTGATATATAATAATATCTGAAAATGAATGCTTCAGTATCAGTCTCGCTTTTTTATTTTTTTTAGTTATTTTTTTTTGTTTTTTCTTCTTCTTCAAACTACCCTTCATTTGCTACCATTTATAAAGGTCCGTCCATGTCTGTAGACCACAGAGGGACGAGTAAAAGAAAAAAGAACACAAAGGAAATCCGTTTAGAGTTTAAAAAGACAGCATGGAGAAGCCGTAGATTGCTTTTTTTCATTGCTTTCTTTTTTTCAGTTTCGCCTCTCCATGTGTAATTTTGTTGGCGTTGAAGGAGGTCAAAGCCTGACGCTCTCGCTAAGTGCTATGATCAACCACTTTCTTTCGTCCTTTGAAACCAGTCTCTTTGTTCTATTCTGTTTGTACCAAATACGACATAAAATGCACCTTGTCTACTGGGTTACGTAGAAACACCTATTATTTGGTTTGAAGCCCGTGTCCCCCTGTAGTCACTCCGTTTGTTTTGCGCATGTGTGTGTTTTGAGGAAGTGCTAGTGACGATTTCACTAAGGGCTCACACACACAACACAAAAAAAACAAAAAAAGAAAAACAAAAAAAGAAAAAAAAGAAAAGAAAGAAAGATCCTCCTCCTTTTTCAAGTCCCGCCCTTGCGATGTGGGAGGAGTTTTTTTTTTGTTGTTGTTGTTTGTTTTTTTTTGCCCCCAACCCCACCCAAACGTGAAAAAATAAAACTTCACCAGCATTAATAAGCACTGCGTAAAGACGGACGGAAGAGTCTGTGGCATATTGCACGTCAGACAATCATGAACGAGGGCTTCTCCTCCTTTTTTCCAGGTCGGCAGAGTTTGAGGTCATTCATGGAGCTGATGGAGGAATAGAGGAAATGTAGCCGTCTGGTTCTGCGCGGTGCATGTCGAAGTGTTCTGAAGACAGTGGTTAATAATATGGCACACATATGCCGGGCAACTGTTCCCTCAGCCTGTTCTGAAGCACCGGGTCCGATCCTTCGGTAACGGCGCGGACGGACGGGCCTGGAGGAGAGGGCGAGTGCGTGTGTGAGGTCAAACGTGTAACTTTCCTCTCCTCTCCGCTGGCTCAAAAATAAGAAGAAGAAGAACGACAACAACAAAAAAGTGCAATCCCCAGAGTAAGCCCAGAGCAGGTAGGGGGTGTATGGGGGCTGGTAAGCAGTTAAGGCTAAAGTTTAGTTTAGTGCTGTTCAAACAGACCAGTAAAAAGCAATGGATCCAATCTAAAGGGAAAAGGGCCAATCGGAATGATGCATTTCTTCAGGGGAGGGGCGTGTGTGATGTTTGGGGCAGGGCTAGTGCCAGGGGACTCTTAAAAATGGCAGCTTGTCTCGGTTTGTAGTAAAATACACTTTCAGTTTATCAGAGAAAGTCTTGTAAAGGTTCTCTTTCCTTTCTGTTTATAGTAACTGGGTTCTTCTCTCTTCTCCAAAAGTCTTACACAGAATACTGTAACCATACAGAACAAAAAAAAAGTAGAACACAAATGAAATGATGCAAAAACAATAAGGAGGAGAAGAGGAAGAAGGTCAGCAGCCTGTTACGCTTTTTAAGTGTTGCCTTAGCCTCCTGTCTCTTGGTTCACAGTTCCACTGATGCTGATTATCGCCACGATTTGATTTGCTTGGTTTTTGCTCCTGTGTGGATCTTGTTTGTTTGTTTGTTTGTTTGTTTCAAGTCTTCTTTACATTTCCTGTTTTTTCATTTCCAAAAAAACACTCTCCTCCTCCTCCTCCTCCACGGTTGGCCTGTGTCTACATGGACTCTCCGCTCAGCAGGTCTCCAGGAAGCAGCGTGTTGATTGGCGTCGGGCTGCCCACCACTCGGCCGTCCTCCGAGCTGGGCGGCCCCCACAGGCTGGAGTACTGCTGGACTCCGCCCCACAGCAGCTCACTGCCGGCCTTGGCCCCGCCCCCAGCTCCTCCTCCCCCAGTCCCTCCTCCTCCTCCTCCTCCTCCCAGACTACTACTGTTCCAGTGGCCGATGGGGTGCGAGGTGGCAGCCGCTCCGCCCCCCAGCCGCGTCTGATTGGTGCCCGGGTTGGCCTGCCAGCTGGTGGTGGGCGTGAGGGACTGACCCTGTGCAAAGAAACGGTTCACCTCCTCCTCTCCGGCAAATTCTGCAAGGATAGTGGTGTTGCCCAGCACGCACCTGCAAAACAGGAAGGTCATGAGCGCTGTCTGTGAGTCTATGGATAACTAAGCATGTCCTGATCTGCTCTAATGACCAATATTAAGCCCAGTCCGGTTCTGATCCTGTGTTTGTGTTGCACTCTACTTAAGCCACAGTCACAGAGGTGCCATAAACTAAGACCTGACCGATACACATTTCACCAGTACCAACATTAAAGCCCTATGGGAGTGCAACGATACAGCAGAAGGTATGGATGAAGGAACAATGCTGGTGTATGGAATCAACAGTTGGTCTTGCTTGCTAACTTTTGGTTATGCTGGTTTAGCTTTAGCATGTTAGCTTAAGCCCCTCTTTCTCTGAAACTGTTTTGTGTGGGCAGGGCAAGAGACTTACTGAAGCATTACCCAAGATGAGAACCACCAACAGACAGTTATTAGATTTTGGCCAAGTATTCACAAGACATACAGCTCTGGAAATAAATAAGAGCCCACTCCAGTTTCTTCTTAAATCAGCATCTCCACATGTACAGCAGGTTCTTAGTGAGGAACAGAAGGTTGGGTTCTAGCTTTACTGGCAGATACAGTGAGCGTCTGGTTCATAAGAACAAGGTCAAGCAGCAAACACACAGGACAACACAGCTACAGACTGGCAGAGGGCCAAAACCACTCTCTACCGACCGTGATGAGCGCCACCTCATTCCAATGTCACTTAACCACTGTAAGATGACCTCAAGTGACCTACAGGAAGACTGGCGAGCGGTGGCTGGGGTGAAATGCACAGCGGCATGGTTCTAAAAACAGGCTTCTGGAGGGTCATTAATGATTTTCTAAATAAACAGATCTAAATACAATATCTGATCTGGAATTTGGGAAACGTGTTTCCAGTAGTGTATAGAATAAAACAGAACTGCTCATTTTGGACAAACACAAACCCAGAAACTGTACAACTAGAGGAACTGATCATTTTGAGGTCTCTTAAATTTTTCCCGAGCTGTATTGTGGCAAAGAGAAACACGATTAACTTAATCAACTGGGCTTTAAGGGGCAGAAATTCTGATAACCAATAATCCCGGCCATTATCCTTTTAAATGTGTGTTTCTTTCTAATTCTATTGCTCTATTTGTTACTGACTGGTACATATGACTGGTGTCACACATGATTGTCGACAGTTGTGACACTACTTAAACAGCAAAAGATCACAGACCTGAAAAAGTATCGATTTGGGAAGATAGAGAGGTGTGAGAAAGTATCGGTACACTTGAGTATCGCAATATTATGGCTTGTGATTCTGTATCGATTCTTAAAAACACAGTATTGATTATTAAATTAATGCACTGAATATCATCAATGCAAGGTCTACATGTAAAGACTGGAGGCAGACAGTACAGATTCATTTGTGTTGTGTTTAAACCCCCAACTTCCTTCAGCCATTAGACTTCTCAACTCCAACTTAGTCATCCAACAGATAGCATAAAGGCGCACTGATAACTTAGCATTAGCGGTAGCAGTAGCATCTAACTGACTAACATTTTAACATTATGACTGTTTTTCTAAAATTAGCTTTGCTTCTAGTATCACAATATATTGAACTGTAACCCCTGTATCATGAAACGTACTGTTTCACCAGGTCTTTGCTAACACACAGCCACAGATCATACCATATCATGGGCTGTCAACATCTTTCGACTTACCCATACCTTGCTCAGGCCCTATTAAACAAACATTATCCACACTTCAGCGGTGAGGCACGTTTTCTGAAGTACATACTAATAATAAAGTTCCTATCTATTACACATCAACTGGATATGATGAAGGCTATTAAAAGGTATGACATACATGTGCAGGGATTTCTGGGCTTTGGCAGCCTCGTCCTTGGAGCTGTAGCGCACCACGGCGTTTCCCTGTGTCAGGTTGAGGTGGAATGTGATGAGGGGGCCGTGCTGCATACACAGCGTCCGCAGTGTAGAACCATCAATCTAGGAGACACACACACACACACACACACACACTTATAACTTACAGAAACTGAGAAACTAGAAAGTTAATTCTTTCCAAATTGCACTGCATGGTGTCTACTCTGTGCTGCTGCTGTACCTGGGGTGTAAGATTCCTCAGTACCAGCCAGCTACTGGTCCTAGTGGAGCTGTCTGTACTCCATGTGGTACCTGCAAAATAAACAAATTAACATGTTAAGTGTGAAATGCTCCATGTTTTCGGAAGCCTGGCTTAACAAGACTGTAGCTCGGTTTCCATCCACGCATGGTTCATGAGGCGGCTACCATCAAATAATCGTCAAATAAAAAGGTTTGTACGCATGCTCGAGAAGCTGACTTCATTCTATTGCCCTATAACGTTGTTGAGCCTGGAGACAACCCAAAATCATAACACGGCCTTCAGAGGCTTGTATAGCGGGCACTATGCACGATAGGTGCATCACCTCATGTGCTTCCCTTCTTACCCTGACGCACCTATCGCTCTGGAATAGGGTCAATCTGGACCCATCAGGCTACATGACCTTTTTGCAGGCCAATCTTTAAGCCCCCTAGCAAACTGAGGCCCTTGGCCACATAGCTGTGTAGTCCATCCCCTGGGAGTTCTCATCACACTGTGCAAACGGACTTCCTTTCACTATTAATCATAGTTCTGGTTTCCGTTGTGGTGTTTCACTGTCTGACTTCAAGTGTTAAACCGATCTCTGATCGCGGCCATTCCAAGATTTTTATTTCTGACCACACTTCTTCCACAAAGTTGATGGTTCTCAACTCTCTTTCCAGGCTTCAATAAAGCGCTGGATCGTTCTGAACCCAGTTTCAGTCATTAAAGCTTCCCCTTGTTTTCTTTGCTTAATGCAAGGACAAAAAAATGGGCCCTTCTGTAACACGGTAACATCTTTTCTGCATCAGTTGGGGTTGCAAGAATTGTTGCCAGCTTAAACATATTCATTACTGCAGTGACCATCTAATCAAAAGTTAGATAAAAGTATTTCTTATTTAAGAAAGTGATTATTTGGGGCCAGGCAGAGTTTTATAAAAGTGTCATGGTATTGCTGTTTTCTAAGGCTATCCTACTGTAGTGTGCACCAGGTTTGCATTGTGTCTCACGGCTTACTGCTCTAGAATATCACTAGCCATACACCCGTACACATATACAGACTCACGAGAGCTCACTCAAAGTTGGGTGGGGGGTACTGAGCTAATAAGCTATACTGGATTATTTTCTGTTTTGGTCCAGAGACTGCACTATCAGTAAGGCCATAACTAGATTAGATTCAACTTTATTTTCATTGTGCAGGTACAGAGCCAATGAAATGCAGTTAGCATCTAAGCAGAAGTGCCAAATACAGTATTATTTACATATAAAGTGAAGAAAAAGTAACCACGGGAAGCGATGCAAAGGCTACACTGTGTACAATTATGGACAGTGGAGTGGTAGAAAAATACAGATGTTAGTATAAATATAATATACTTATGTAATTAAGCCAATATGTCCCAGAAAGCAAAGTAATCAAAATCTCTACCTACACAAAACCTTCAGCTCATCTGCTTTTCTTATGCTGATCTAATGATTAACAAACAACAGTTTTTTACCCTCTCTGTGGCTCACCACACAGCTTCAGGCATGAAAGATCAACCAATAGCATGCTTCTCCTAACCAAACTGATAGCAGCATGAGAGAAACTGTAACCACACACGCACAGCCTAACATTTACTCATAATGTTAGTGATGTACCCCACACCCATATTTCCAACCGTTACTGTTGTTTCAGTGGCTTTAACACTCGTGGCCGCTTTCTTAAGGAGGGAAAGGGCGTTTTACGTTGGGGTGCTGCAGTCTCTCAAACTCCACCCACAGGGGTACATACAGACTGAGGTTTGCTGTCCTCTAACAGAATTAGCGGAACTAACTTTGATTGGATATCCACACTTCAGCTACACACTGATTGGCTATCCGAGCCTCAGCTACATTCTGATTGGCTGTATATGCTTTAGCTACACTCTGATTGGCTATCAGTACTCATTTTACTCTATGACTGGCCATCACAGTCCGGCGATACTCTAAACAGCAACAGCGCTGCCTGTCTATAACCGGTACTTTGGTTATATTCATTCTGACTTCAGCACTTCAGCTACACTCCGATTGGCTTTCAGCAATCCTGTTACACCCTCATTGGCTCTCTGCACTTCAGTTACACTCCTATTGGCTATTCATACTCTTGTTACATTGAGGCTACCTCAACAGTTTGGTTACATTCTGACTGGCTAACAGAACTCCTGTCACACTCTGACTGGGCTTCAGCACTTCAGTTACATTCTGACTGATTACTGGTACCTCAATTACACTCTGATTGGCTATCAGCACTTCAGTGACACTTCTGACTGGCTAGCAGCACTTCAGCCACACTTTGACTGGCCATCTGCATTTCAGTCACACTCTGATTGGCCTTCAGCACTTCAGTGACACTCTTGATTGGCCTTCAGCACTTCAGTTACATTCTGACTGATTACTGGTACCTCAATTACACTCTGACTGGCTATCAGCACTTCAGTCACACTTTGACTGGCCATCTGCATTTCAGTCACACTCTGGTTGGCCTTCAGCACTTCAGTGACACTCTTGATTGGCTATTAGGACTCCAGTTGCACTCTGATTGGCTATCAGCACCTCTGTCACACTGACTGCCATTTCACAGTTCAGTTACATTACTGTGGGTTACCCATGCTCTTGTTACACTCCATCTGACTTGCCTAGATCACTTCACACATCACATCATACAGCATTGTTTAGCCGAGTACCTGAGGAGTATGAGCTGCTCCAGCCAGGCACCAGGCCCAGGCTGTTTCCTCCCCAGGTGGAGGAGGGTTTGGCGTTGGTGAGACCTGGTGGGGGCCGTGTGGGGGCCGTGGTGTTCCGCGGACCCTGAGGAACCTTCCAGAGCTCGTGGGACAGGGAAGCCTGGGTGTGGGAGATGGGACCCGGGGACCAGGTGGACTTCATATCCGACAGTTTACCTGCAGAGAGGGCGTGAGCAGTCACAAGAGTGAAACTACAGACAAAAGCTAGGGGTGCACGATCAGAGCCTGTCGATATTCACTTCTAATGTAGTCGTCCAACAGTGCGCTGACCTGCATTGTTCCACAATCTCAACAATGCGCGCCATTGTGCTGCATTCAAATGCTGTTGCTCTGTTATACCAAAAATAGTTTTGGGGAAATATTTCAAAGTGTGTGAAGAGGAAGTGAAGTATGTGAGTCTGTCTGCCTGCCTGCCTACCCTCCAGCCTGTGTGATGTCTATCAATGCATTCATCTGGTCTGCAAAGGGCAAGCATCAGATAAAGTACAGACAGACGTCACTGTATTTGTTGCCTGTTGCTTTCAAAAAGACATACAGTACTGTGCAAAAAGCATGTGGTTTCTAACCATCTCAGCAGGAAGTATGTTTTTGCAAGTTAAAAGTCTATATACATACAAAGAGGCATGAAAAAAAAAAAAAATGTGAAAAGCTGTAAGAATAAAATGTTTGGCAATGTTGTGAGTTAGTGTTCACCAAGAGGAACGTTACCAGCATAAAAATCATGGTGTTTTATTGTACATACAGTCTAAAAGGATTAAAATACCAGAGTTAAAATACTAACTACAGTTTTCAGGACAAGCAGGTGCCTTTACAAAGTGAGTTGCATTTTAAACTAAATACCTGTAAAAATAGCTGTTAATACTAATACTAACTAATGCT